>CM053252.1:40864196-40999196 GCA_028583405.1 Pogonophryne albipinna
AAAATATCATTTGTCTTCCATTCATCCTCTGTAAACCCTAACACCCTCAGAAATCAGGCACTCATTTAGATTCACCATAGGAGTGTGTCTGGTGTTGATAAGGGGTTTTAAAATGTGTCAGGGTATGTAGGGGTTTTATTAATTTCATTTCTCCTGTTTAGTGATCTGTTTCATTTCTTTTGTAGCAACAAAGAGTGTCAGTGCTGGGAGTGTGTCATAACGGAAACACTAAGATGAGAGACTGCTGATTCACACATGAGCCAGCAGAATCTGATTATTTATTTTATTTGAATTAACCCACCTTATCTGCCACTGCATTTATGTACTCTTGCAATTTGAACAAAAGCATCAATTTAATAGAGATTAATCATCATCAAACAAGAGTTAACACATTTTCATGAGTCAGTGCCTAAGCATACCATCGGTTGTTCTTAAGCCTTCAAAAATGCAGGTATGTTTTTTGAGCATGTCAATGAATTTATTTTTCAAATTTGGAGCAGTTATAAAATAATTGTTATCTGTGAAATTGGGATGTTGATTGCGGTATGATTGATGGGTGGAGGTAGAGTTTAAGGAGAACTTGATGATGAGTAAAAGATAAGCAATGGATGGAAGATGAAAGAGAAAAATAGGAAATATACCAGAAATGTTTTACAGGATAATTATTTGATCAGTATTTTTGGAACAGCCTCAGCACATAAGCTAAATATTGAATACTGTGATACGCTTCTTCAGTACACTGGAGGGATATTCTATTCACTCATTTAGTAATCCAACATAATACATTATCAACACTTATTGTTATTAGTTAGTCTTAGAGAGATATTGCTGTTTGGTGTGTTGAGCTGCACTTGTGTTCTGCAGTCAGAGGTGGAAGAGATACTTAGATACTGTATATTGTTCTTAAGTAAGGTAGAAGTACCAGAGTGTAGGAATACTCTGTTACAGTAAAAGTCCTGCATTCAAAGTGTGACTTAAGTAAAAGTAGAAAAGCATTCTCATGAAAATATAGTTAACGTACCAAAAGTAAAAGTAGTGATTGTGCAGATTGGTTCATTTCAGAATAATATATATGATATGTTTTATAATGATTGATCATGAAAGTGTTCTCAAAGCTGGTGAAGGTGCAGCTAGTTTGAATGACTTTGTAGACTGCAGGGTAGCTTGTGGATTTACTCCAGGTGGAACTAAAGTCTGATTTAAGAAATAATAAAATCCTTTGGCTGAGAAAATGAAAGGAGAGGTGTAAGGGCTGGGATTGAGGAGGAATAAAAAGTAGGGAAGGGAGGTGCAGAAGGAGTGATGGAGGGATAAAGGGAGGGTAAGAGAAGGTGTGACGGGGGACTGAAGGAGGGATGAAGGGTTGAGTAAAGAGGAGTAAAATAAGGGATAGCGATCATTTGAGTCATGGAGGAACAAAAGGAGGGATTTGATAGATAAGGAAGAGGGATTGATAGAAAAGAAGGTGGGATAGAAAAAAGTGCCATGAGTCATTAAAGGATTCATCGAAAGTGATCAAAGTGAAGAAAGGGATAAAAGGAAGGATGGAGAGGGCAGAGGGGGGAAGGAGGGATAAAGTGTAGTAAGGAGTACAAAGGACAGGAAGGATGAGTGTGTGAGAGGGGAGGAGAGGATGAAAAAAGGAGGGATTGGAGTATCATCCTAAACATGTTTATAGTCACCATCCAGGGTACAGGCAAGTGTGGTACCATGGCAACAAGGAGAGAAGTTGGGTGGGACAATCAAGAGGGGAGGGTGCTGAAGGTGGGGGGAGAAAGAGAGAAACGGAGGTAGACATACTACATACCTACTATTATAGTACCTATTATATTGTAATTTAGCCATAAAATACAGAGGTTCAATTTCAGTCCATTTTGCCAAGCCACACACACACACACACACACACACACACACACACACACACACACACACACACACACACACACACACACACACACACACACACACACACACACACACACACACACACACACACACACACACACACACACACACAGACTGTAACTCCCCCGCTTATCAAACAGCCATTTCAACAGTGCATTAAACAATAATTGCCAATACTGTATCTGTTCTGTCCTTTTTATTCCATTTGGTTCTGACCGGGCAGAAAGGTGAATTTCACAGATTGCTGTAACGTGTGTGTGTTCTGTGGCACCAACGGGAGGACATACTCAGTTTTCTTTTTATGTGCCATAACAATACTGTTTATTCAAGGCTACAACTTGAGGAAATGCTTCAACTACACACACTTCACTCATTGTGCCTTATCTGAGGGTTTGCGTGCTCTGTGTCTCAGGCCGTCTGGGTGTCCAGCTGCTGGATGTCCCCGTGTCCAGCTGCTGGATGTCCCCGTGTCCAGCTGCTGGATGTCCCCGTGTCCAGCTGCTGTCAACCAGACCCCCAGAAACATGTGGAGAGGTGGACCCGTCGACGCAGGGCCTGTCATATTTATAAGATTGCTTTGTACCATGGCTGAATACGGTTTACCATCCTCTCCACCCCTCTGCCGCAAAGCCGTATCTGGGTATACTTGCATCATTATCCTTGGATATTTTTTGATGTTGTGGCAACAGATTAAAAGCTTGCCAATTGCAAATGTATGATCAATGTATCTACTTTAGATAAATAGTTTGGTCTTGTAAAAGGCAATAATAATGATTTCAAAATTCTATCCAAACATGTTTTGTTTTGTCCCAAACCCAAAGATATTCAGTCTAATACAGTGGTTCTCAAACTTTTTCTGTCATCCCCCCCTTTGGAGAAAAAAAGAAGTCGGGCCCCCCCAACACAAGTCAGGCTCAGTGGCGGCACCAGATATTTATTTTGGGGTGCTGTGGGGTAGCTTGACGTTTCATAGAGGGTGCTCAAACATTTAGGGTTTCCCATTAATGTATCGGGCGCTACAGAGGAATGTTCTACTGCAACACTCCCCACACAAATACACAGTGTGACAGTTACAATGAAGACTCGAGGCATATAGGTGTAAGCAGGGGTAAAGTGCTATTTTTATAGGTAGTGTGTGGACATCACATAGGGGGGTCCGGGGGCAAGCTCCCCCGGGAAGATTTATTTTTAAATATTGAAGTTAAAAGCATCAATCTGGTGCACTTTGAGAGCAAAATGAAGAGATCTATGGAAACCTCTCTCAACACCCATTTGAAACAGAACTGGAAACAGATTTACTTTTTCTTTATGGATATTTTACAAATCACCCTTTTAAACTTTATTCTTGTTTTACTGTCATATAGTATTTCATACCTGTTTTTCATTTATTCTCTTATTTTTTTATAACTATAATGATCATTATAAACGTGTGCCTCGGAAATAATTGTCTACATTAATGGTGACCAAAACGTTTGAGACCCACTGAGATAACACTGAGAGAGTCCTTTAGCTCACTGAGCCTCTCAGTCTGACAGGAGATGACTCTCCTCCACTTTGTTGTTGAAAAAACTCCTTATATCCGTTAGCGTAGCTCGCTAGCACCAGAAGCTAACAACAACGATCTCCGGTACCGGTGCGCTCTCTCTCTCTCGCTCGCGCACACACACAGAGCCAAGCTTTAATGAAACACAGAGACCCAGACGTAATAGTACTGCATATTATTATTTTCGAATCAATAATTTTTCAATTTTTCAATTTATGATTTTTTATTTTTTTTGTGCCATTTTTCCTCCGGGGGGGGGGGGGGGGGGCGCAGAGGCATCCCCCCCACTTTGAGAACCACTGGTATAATAAAAGACATAAAAGCAGGACATCATGATTATTAGAATAATACATTCTCAAACCAGAATACACTGTCATATTAAGCTTACTATTTGTATACTTTGGAGAGTATTTACACTGTGACCCTGCTTGACCTATAGCAATGCATGTCTGCTTCATGAAAGGAAATGAATTTGTATACTTTTGGTGGACTTATTTTGTATCTTTAGATTCAGATACACTATTTTGAAAAAAAACACAGGTTTGAGTCTACTGCTTTTTCTGTGGTTACATCTTGACCAACTCATTAAAGTTATGTATGTCATAGGAAATAAAGACAATTCTGAAATGATTGTTAAATAAAAATGCTCAAGAGACATTAATACTATGACACTATTGCATTCTGGAAAGCTAAATCACACACACTTTGTATTGTCTAAAGGCTGCTTTGTCATGTTCACCCCTCCTCTCCTCCATTATCCGAATCGATGTATAATATCAATAAGTCATTTGTGCTGAAGCAGTCTGGGCAGGCGGAGGATTTCATTATAGCACTACTGTTTTTTAAAGGCAACTCAAATCTGCTTTCAGAGGAAAATATACTTAGACTTGATGACATGTTGAGGCCTTCTAGCTTTGTTCTGCTTGATGTTCCCCTATTTTCCCTACTATCACTTTCAAATAAAGGCTGGGAAGGACGCACCATTTACTGTCGGAGGACTGAACCACTGCAGTGTCTGGACCCTTCCCAATGTCCAGACCACTGACCCCTCCCAATTTCCAGACCACTGACCCCTCCCAATGTCCAGACCACTGACCCCTCCCAATGTCCAGACCACTGACCCCTCCCAATGTCCAGACCACTGTCCCGCTGACTGTGAAGGCGGCTCTCAGGGGTCCATGGGGGTTTAGGGCTGTCCCACTGTCATCAAGTTCAGCCCTCGAGCAAACATGTGAGTCCTTTCATGCACACTCTTTGTAGCCTGGTATTTTTAAATATTTTTACAGAAACATACAAATTAAGAATGTATCATGCAAGCATTAGACAAACATTAAAACCTAGTTTATTTATTAAACTCTTCTCTTCATTTCCCCCAAATATGCTACAAAAACATGAACATCACAATTAAAGGAGTTTTGTGCTACGCTTCTAACTCTGCATGTTGGATTTAATTGACCGACCTTTAGAACACTCGCTATACGGGGCAGAAATCACAACACAGGATCCAGGACTCAGGATCCAGGACTCAGGATCCAGGACACATGACTCAGGATCCAGGACACAGGACCGCAGCAACAGGATCAGCCACAACTCAGGATCCCGGCGTAGATAGACACCAAAAAGAAATTTGGGGGAAGCTGGGTTATTCGGAACACGAGAGTACACAGGTACAGACAGACAGAAGGAAGGTGTCCCCCGACAGCCTATAGCAGCAAAACGAACGTGTCGTAGTATATAGGTTGAGTGAAGAAAGGGGTAGCAAGTAAGAAGTAAGGAACAGAGGTGGAGAGGCACAATCACACGGATAAAGACTGATGTACGGAAGCGACTGCGGCCTGACAGCTCGCACTCAGGCTCAGATGAATCATCAGCCTGGCCCTTTATTTTTCTCTTTCGTTGAGTGTCTGCTCTGTACTCATCGGACACGGTTGGGGACATGTTCTTTGCTGCTGTCTCAAAGTGGTCAAACTGATCCCGTAGGCCCGCTACATATTCACGTAATGACCTAACTAGATCCACAGCATTGCAGAGGTCCAATTCCACTGCCTGTAGTGCAGCGCTCACGCCCTGGAAACGTTGGAGAATGGTATTCCACATGTTGCACATTAGTGCAATTACCAGTTTATTCATATTTTTATGCAGGAGCCTGGCCTCCTCTCTTGTGCTCAAATTATGGTGCTCATCATCCACAATGTTGAGCTGTGATTGCTGGATACAGGCGTAATTCAGACACAGGGCTATGGTTGCAACAGCATCTTGTATCGGAAAGCGTTTTTAAAGTTTCTGTGATTTTCATTAGGCTGCAAACCCGCCTTGATCATCTGCCACCGTGAAGTGCTCTTGGATGCAAAGTTAAACAACGCTTGCACAAAACTGAAAAACTGTTCAGTCTCTCCACAACATTTAACGCTGTTAATCCCCACCAGATTTAAGGTGTGCGCTGCTATGAAGGAAGATATGGTGCAAAATGCGAGAGCGTGTAAAACCTGATGTGAGCACTTGCAGAAAAAAAATCGGAGTTTGTGTGCATACATTTACACTTGTATAAAATATCCACGTAACTGTGAACCAAATGTACACTTGTATAAAATATCCACGTAACTGTGAACCAAATGTACACTTGTAAAAAATATCCACATAACTGTGAACCAAATTTGAAGTCACAGAAGAAAAAAAAAAGTTTTGTAGCTTGTAGAAAAAAAATGAACTTAGTGATGAAATGTTCACGTGCAGAAAAATACACATTTTTAAAATATATTTTCCATTACAACTGCAACTTTATTTATTACAACCTCTCAAATCAGTCATTACAACTTGACGAATCTGCTCTGTGGCAGTATAAATCGACGAATCTGCGGTCTTGACTTTTGCTACACTTCTTGTGATAAATGTGTCGCAAAAGTAATTTTCACCTGTAGATGTGGGGGGGGGGGGGAGGGAGGGGGGTTGGAGCGAAGGGGCGGAGCTATCAGAAGGACGAGGCTCGGGTGACTGCGGGCTAAACGGTTCGTGTCGCTACCAGTCCGCTGACATGGCGCATCAATCAACGGTACATTTTGCCCATTACTTGCCCAGTATTACTTTGAATATTATTATTGTGATTGAGGATTAAATCCGCTTTGAAGACCACCGTTTTATATCGTGCAGTTTAGCGGCAAAATAACGTCAGTTAGCCAGCTAACGCTAGCTTTGTTGAGTTTATGCTAGCTAAACAAGTAGTGGTTGTAGTCTATACAGCAATAATTCATATATTATAGCCTACTGCTTTGGCACTAACGGTTGATAACCGTTTATGAAAATAAAACCAATTGAAATGTACTGAAATAATGACAAGTTTTATAATTGTCTTGGGCTCCTGCTGTGTTTTTAAAGCCTTTGTAAATTATCTATGCTATTTTCTATTTAGCTAACGTCGAAGTAGTGTATGTGAAATCAGCCTCACAATAAGATGTGTGTATATTACAATTATTAATGTCATATTTCAAGATGATTACTTAGATATTACAATATGGTTGGTTGAGCTGGAGTTCATTATCGAGCTTACACGTTAACGTCACAGTCATCTGAAGAACGAACCCAAACCTTGTTGTTTTTATTAATTGCATTACCAAATTGATATCAAATAAACAGTAAGCATTGGTAACACAACTTCCAAAGTTACAGTAAAATAAAAAGGACCCTGACTCGGACAATACACAATCCAACATGTTCAACAGAAGAGAATCAGTTATATTGTTTGTACACATGGTACTTTACATATATATCTGTTTGTTTAAGGTGTCCAGGTGATGCAGACAGGCTGGACCAGAGAGAGAGAGACAGAACTGGACTCCTCACAGCAGTGAACTTCAGCACAGGTGCAAATACTCACTTCATACTATACAAAGAATCAAGAATGATATTTGTTTAAATAAATGAAGTATTGACTTGAATACACTGATATACATTCCATTAAACAAATACTAGATCACCTACACATCAATTAAGTTAGGGTTTTTTCCATGCAAAAAGTTACATTTAGATGTTAACAAGCAATATTACTTTGTCAGCTTTCTAATTTAATGTATTGAAGGCAAAGATATTTAACACATAGTGAGAACTGCTACTATTTATCTCTCAATATTGTCTGTAAAAAACGTGGTAAAAGTTATTCTTTCAGTGAGACAACAGAGCAAGCTTCTCCAGTTGCACTACGTTTTGATAACAGTTAAATATTATTTTGATAATAACATATATTTCAATGTTGATGAATTTCATACTGTTCATTCATAATCTGATTACAATTAAAAAATAATTATATCAACAGCCCCTAAACACACAAACACACCTCTTTCATAAATAACACACTTGTTCTGCAATAATGTTTTATGTTTCCTGTAATTTTTGTTCGGAAAGGACATGCCTGAAAGACACAACATCTTCTCCTTCTCTGAGGGTCAAGAAGAACATCCAAGAGGAACATTAAAAGCTGATGTTATGAGATTTTAAGACCAGTACAGGACATTCACTAAGAAACTACTTTTATTGTGAAAACAAAGATCTGCACACCGAATATTTTTGTAGTCTATCAGGACCATCATTTGTTTGTGACGCTGCCTGCACCTCAGAGAAGGGGTGGTTATAGTCAGGCTTATAAAGTGTGGCGAAAAACACAGTCAGCTGATCGAATGCACCTATTTCCACATCTACACTCCATCAGCTGATTATTTCTATTTGCCTCACTTTATGAGCTTCACATCACCTGTGCCTTGTACCGCAGAGTTTGCAATGTCACAAATAAATGGGGCCAATATTCAGTCAGATGTGAATGTGTAATCTAACATTTTCAGTAAGAATAATGGACAAAAGGAATCCAAATACAATTTATTGAAATGTGAACCAAAAGTTAATCAAATGTTTTAAATAAAAAGCACATATGGACAGAAGGTGTAAACCTATTAAATGTATAAGTAAACACATTTAGTCAAATAAAGTGACAGACTAGGCCTGTGCAGTTGGTATCAGCTGCGCCCAGCATGGGCTCCTCCATCAGGCCTGGTCCTCCTCGCTGAGGAAAGACCCTCAGTCCTCTCCAAACCAACAGACAGGACGTCCATCACACGGAGGTTTCTCCCTGAAGTCTCTGCAGCTCTGGACGCCAGGCTGTCTCAATCCGTCTACACTGAATATGAGAGGGGAAAAATGAAAATAATAAATGCTTTGGACAATAAGAAATATAAAGTTGACTGTTGAGTTGCTCAGTTTTTTTAGATTGTCAATACTATTACTGTATAACTAATATCTCAGGTTAAGAGGCACCTTCAAATAAAGATTGGTCTTTAAATACATGTTGTCTTTTGAATTGTTTGTCTAAAGTCAAGGATCTAGAACTGGTACTTAGTTTTAATGATACAGTCTGGTTATTATGCTGTTTGGAGGAGGCATCACAGGTAAGAGCACTAACTAGCTACCATCACATGTACCTTAGCTTGACTTAAATGTATTAAACGTATAATTAAGTGATGGCAAAATATAAATAACTAATGTCATGCAAACATTAATATTTGCTTGATTCCAGAGTTGAATTTAGCACAATTGCATACAAACGTTAAGGGATTCTGAAGTCTTCGTTCTAAATAGAAAATAGCATGGATAATTTACAAAGGCTTTAAAAACACAGCAGGAGCCTAAGACAATTATAAAACTTGTCATTATTTCAGTACAGTTCAATTGGTTTTATTTTCATAAACGGTTATCAACCGTTAGTGCCAAAGCAGTAGGCTATAATATATGAATTACTGCTGTAGACTACAACCACTACTTGTTTAGCTAGCATAAACTCAACAAAGCTAGCGTTAGCTGGCTGACTGACGTTATTTTGCCGCTAAACTGCATGATATAAAACGGTGGTCTTCAAAGCGGATTTAATCCTCAATCACAATAATAATATTCAAAGTAATACTGGGCAAGTAATGGGCAAAATGTACCGTTGAGTGATGCGCCATGTCAGCGGACTGGTAGCGACACAAACCGTTAGCCCGCAGTCTCCAGTCACCCGAGCCTCGTCCTTCTGATAGCTCCGCCCCTTCGCTCCAACCCCCCTCCCTCCCCCCCCCCACATCTACAGGTGAAAATTACTTTTGCGACACATTTATCGCAAGAAGTGTAGCAAAAGTCAAGACCGCAGATTCGTCGATTTATACTGCCACGGAGCAGATTCGTCAAGTTGTAATGATTGATTTGAGAGGTTGTAATAAATAAAGTTGCAGTTGTAATGGAAAATATATTTAAAAAATATGTATTTTTCTGCACGTGAACATTTCATCCTCTCTGAAGAACCAGCACCTTACCGTGGTAGAGAGGTTTGTGTGCCCTGATGAACCTGGGGGCTGTGTTGTCTGGAACCTTGTGTTCCTGGTAGGGTCTCCCATGGCAAATTGGTCTCAGGCAAGGGGCCAGACTAAGATTGGTTCAAAAGACCTCATGAAAAAAACGACAACAAGAAGTGAGGATACCCGGCCCGGAGGAAGCCCGGGGTCCCTTTCTGGAGCCAGGCCCAGAAGGAGGACTCGACGGCGAGCGTCTGGTGGCCGGGCTTGCCACGGAGCCCGGCCGGGCCCAGCCCGAAAAGGCAACGTGGGCAACACCTCCGCTTCTCCGTCCCGCGGGCCCACCACCTACGGGAAACAGCGATGGGGTCGGGTGCGCTGCCAGAAGGGTGGCAGTGAAAGCGGAGGGTCTCGACGGACCAGACCCGGGCGACAGAAGCTGGCTTTGGGGACGTGGAACGTCACCTCTCTGGGGGGGAAGGAGCCGGAGCTTGTGCGGGAGGTGGAGCGTTACCAGTTGGATCTAGTTGGGCTCACCTCTACGCACAGCGTCGGCTCTGGAACCTTACTTCTGGATAGGGGTTGGACTCTATTCTTCTCCGGAGTTGCTCAAGGTGTGAGGCGCCGGGCGGGTGTGGGGATACTCACAAGTCCCCGGTTGGGTGCTTCGTTGTTGGAGTTTACCCCAGTGGACGAGAGGGTCGCCTCCCTACGCCTGCGGGTTATGGGGGGGAAAACTCTGACTGTTGTGTGTGCTTATGCACCCAACAGCAGTTCAGAGTATACAGCCTTCTTGGAGACCCTGGAAAGAGTCCTGTATGGGGCTCCTGAAGGGGACTCTTTAATCTTGCTGGGAGACTTCAACGCACATGTGGGCAATGATGGAGACACTTGGAGGGGCGTGATTGGGAGGAACGGCCCCCCTGATCTGAACCGGAGTGGTGGTTTGTTACTGGACTTCTGTGCTAGTCATGGATTGGCCATAACAAACACCATGTTCGAACATAAGGATGCTCATAAGTGTACGTGGTACCAGAGCACCCTAGGCAGAAGGTCCATGATCGATTTCGTTATCGTATCATCGGACCTGAGGCCGTATGTTTTGGACACTCGGGTAAAGAGAGGGGCGGAGTTGTCAACTGATCACCATCTGGTGGTGAGTTGGGTCGAGTGGCGGGGGAAGCCTCTGGATAGACCTGGTAAGCCCAAACGTGTAGTTCGGGTGAACTGGGAACGTCTGGAGGAGGCCCAAGTTCAGGAGGCCTTCAACTCACACCTCCGGCGGAGCTTTTCAGGCATTCCTGTGGAGGTTGGGGACATTGAACCAGAGTGGTCGGTGTTCAAAGCCTCTCTTGCCGAAGCCGCGGCGGGGAGCTGTGGTCTCAAGGTCCTAGGTGCCTCAAGGGGCGGTAATCCTCGAACCTCCTGGTGGACACCGGTGGTCAGGGAAGCCGTCCGACTGAAGAAGGAGGCCTTCAGGGATTTGTTATCCCGGGGGACTCCCGAGGCAGTTGCAAGGTACCGACAGGCCCAAAGGGCAGCAGCCTCATCCGTGGCCGAGGCAAAGCAGCGGGTGTGGGAGAAGTTCGGAGAGGACATGGAGAAGGACTTTCGGGCGGCACCAAAGTTGTTCTGGAAAACTCTCCGACACCTCAGGAGGGGGAAGCAGGGAACCATCCAAGCTGTGTACAGTAAGGATGGGACGTTGTTGACCTCAACTGATGGAGTGTTGGGGCGTTGGAAGGAACACTTTGAGGAACTCCTGAACCCGACAACTCCGCCCTCTATGTTAGAGGCAGAGCTGGAGTATGACGGGGGATCGGCGCCAATCTCCCGGGGGGAGGTCACTGAGGTTGTTAAACAACTCCACAGTGGCAAAGCCCCGGGGGTGGATGAGATCCGCCCAGAAATGCTGAAGGCTCTGGGTGTTGAGGGACTGTCATGGTTGACACGTCTCATCAACATTGCGTGGAAGTCGGAAACAGTGCCGAAGGAGTGGCAGACCGGGGTGGTGGTTCCCATTTTTAAAAAGGGGGATCAGAGGGTGTGTGCCAATTACAGAGGCATCACACTACTCAGCCTCCCCGGGAAAGTTTACTCTAAGGTACTCGAAAGGAGGGTCAGGCCGATTGTCGAACCTCAGATTGAGGAGGAACAATGCGGATTCCGTCCTGGTCGTGGAACGACGGATCAGCTTTTTACTCTCGCAAGGATCCTGGAAGGGGCCTGGGAGTACGCTTATCCGGTCTACATGTGTTTTGTGGACTTGGAGAAGGCGTATGACCGGGTTCCCAGGGAGTTACTGTGGGAGGTGCTGCGGGAGTATGGGGTGAGGGGGTCTCTACTCAGGGCCATCCAATCTCTGTACTCCCAAAGCGAGAGCTGTGTCCGGGTCCTCGGCAGTAAGTCGGACCCATTTCCGGTGAGGGTTGGCCTCCGCCAGGGCTGCGCTTTGTCACCAATCCTGTTTGTAATATACATGGATCGGATTTCGAGGCGTAGTCATGGGGGAGGGGGTCTGCAGTTCGGTGGACTAAGGATTGCACCACTGCTTTTTGCAGATGATGTGGTTCTGATGGCTTCATCGGTCTGCGACCTTCAGCACTCACTGGATCGGTTCGCAACCGAGTGTGAAGCGGCTGGGATGAGGATCAGCACCTCCAAATCTGAGGCCATGGTTCTCAGCAGGAAACCGATGGACTGTCCACTCCAAGTAGGGAATGAGTCCTTACCCCAAGTGAAGGAGTTCAAGTATCTCGGGGTCTTGTTCTCGAGTGAGGGAACAATGGAGCGTGAGATGGGCCGGAGAATCGGAGCAGCGGGAGCGGTACTGCAGTCGCTTTACCGCACCGTTGTGACGAAAAGGGAGCTGAGCCAGAAGGCAAAGCTCTCTGTCTACCGGGCCATTTTCGTTCCTACCCTCACCTATGGTCATGAAGGATGGGTCATGACCGAAAGAACGAGATCGCGGATACAAGCGGCCGAGATGGGTTTTCTCCGCAGGGTGGCTGGTGTCTCCCTTAGGGATAAGGTGAGAAGTTCGGTCATCAGGGAGGGACTCGGAGTTGAGCCGCTCCTCCTTCGCGTCGAAAGGAGCCAGTTGAGGTGGTTCGGGCACCTAGTTAGGATGCCACCTGGGCGCCTCCCTAGGGAGGTGTTCCAGGCACGTCCAGCTGGTAAGAGACCAAGGGGTAGACCTAGGACCAGGTGGAGGGATTATATCTCTTCGCTGGCCTGGGAGTGCCTTGGGATCCCCCAGTCAGAGCTGGTTGATGTCGCCAGGGAAAAGGAAGTTTGGGGCTCTCTGCTGGAACTGCTACCCCCGCGACCCGACCACGGATAAGCGGAAGAAGATGGATGGATGGATGGATGGATGGTGAACATTTCATCACTAAGTTCATTTTTTTTCTACAAGCTACAAAACTTTTTTTTTTCTTCTGTGACTTCAAATTTGGTTCACAGTTATGTGGATATTTTTTACAAGTGTACATTTGGTTCACAGTTACGTGGATATTTTATACAAGTGTAAATGTATGCACACAAGCTCAGATTTTTTTTCTGCAAGTGCTCACATCAGGTTTTACACGCTCTCGCATTTTGCACCATATCTACCTTCATAGCTGCACAGGGAACCCACTCTGCCAGTGGGTTAATCTGTTTGATGCGGGCCTGCACGCCTTTGTATGTGCCTGACCTGTTGCTAGCATTGTCATAACAGTGTCCTCTACAGTTATTGATGTCAATGCCCATGTCTCCTAAAACACTAATTACTGAATTGAACAGCGCTTCTCCGGTGTGGCTGGAAATGGGTAGGAATTTGACAAAACGTTCCTCTATACAGCCCTCTGGTGATACGTAGGATGAATGTCTGCTGGTCCACATGTGTGATATCTGGCGTGGAGTCCACACTGACAGAGAAATACTTAGCAAGTTTTACTCTCCTGATGACTTCATCCAGCAATCTCCCGTCCCATCAGCTGTATGAATTCCTCACACACATTTAGTGAGAGGTAGGACGGATTTCCTCTGCCGTAACCCCTAAAAGCAAGTCCCTGGGGTAGTAATCAACAGCGAACCGCTTCGACACATGTATTTTGGTTTATTCACGGCATTCTTTTTGTTATTCTACAGTATTGTTGTTTTATAGTTATTTGTTAATGTATACAACCCAATTTGCGTTCTTTGAAATTCAAAAGGACATTGCATTGTGTGTGTTACTTTTGTTGCAGTTGTATATGTCTTAAATGCAGTGTTGGGTGTAACGCGTTACAAAAGTAACGGAGTTACAGTAATATATTACTTTTTGCTGTAACGTGAAGATTATTATCATCTGATATTTGGGTAGTGTGTTACATTTGAAATGGCAGAAAGTCTTGTTGCAACTTCCAGATATTAAAAGAGGCCCCTTGAGTTTCTCTGGAAATTATCAATAGTAGCAGTTAAGTGAATACTGTTCAAACAGTACCTGTGTTTGTGTTTTGTATTGATTTCTCTGTTTTATCCTTTCATAAATGTGAGGACTAAAACTTGCTCAAACATTCTGGGGTGCTTGGAGTAAACAGGTTGTATTGCTCTGTGGGGGAGGTGTAGGTAAGCAGGACAGTGGGTTAGGTGGATGAGAGTACCTTCTGCTTAAGATCTCCAGTATGTCATGTTTCAGGGAAGTCTACATATCTTGAATAGTATATGTGTGTGTTTAATTACTTTGTATTAATAATAGCAGTCTGTGTAACCAGAAGCGGAAAATATGAGGAGTAAAACCATTATTTGGAGTAAGATGTGAGCAAGAGAATATTCTTTAGACCCAACTCAGGTCTCTGGAATTTAGGGGGATGTGTGTGTGTGTGGAGGCTGCAGAAATATGAGACAGCGAACGCCAGATGTGTTTTGCTTCAAACTGAGACTGTTTGCGGGTCCTTTGCTGGCACGCGCTGATTCGCTGCGACACAGCATCTTTTGCATCTCCCAATGAGATGACCTGAAAAGATGACCAGCTGACCCAACCCCTCCTGTTTTGTTTTCTGCATGCAAGCCTGTTCTATCTTTTAGTTCGTTCTCTTTTGCTCCTGCCGTCAAGATGAAAGGTTCTCCCGGCATTTGGACCAGAGCAGGGGGTGGGCCTACCCCTTTTGAGAAGTGTATTTGTATTCTTACCGTTTATCATTAAAGCAGATTATTGTTTAACCCCTATCCTGGTTGTTTTGAGTTTTCCTTCTTTTAAAGCAAACTCATATAGGATCGGCGCGGAGCAGAGATATCTGTTCCAACAAACGAAGTAATGTAACGCGTTACTGATGAAATGTGGGTAATATATTACCCGTTACAATGCTCAGTAACGCAGTTACAACACATTTTAACCCGAAATTAAATGGTGTTTTGTTTTTTAAGAATGTACTAACATAGCGAGACATTCCGACACCGGACAAATTGTGCGGGTAGATTAGTAAACCTGGTGTGTTTACCCTTCAGGCTTCGCATCGGGATCTTTGGGCAGTTGAATGTTATGCAACCATTCAAAAAAGAGAACGGAGCGAAAAATACAAACAACAAAGGTGCGCGTGATCTGCTCCGCTGCGTGTGCATCATTTCCAAAGTGCTTTCACAGCAGTGACACACATCTGTGGATAATCATTTATACGAAAATGGTTAAAGCAACCATCACTAAACGCCAGCAACACTGCATCTACTGCAGACAGTAGCAACAGGTCGGATCGGGACATCACGTTACCCTCCGTTGTGGACAGGGGCGCCGCCATGGATTTTGGGCCCCATGAAAATATATCACATTGGGCCCCACCACCAGGCCCAGGCCACGCAAACCAAGCACAATTGCTGTTACCACACCTCCAGAACCCAACCCACTCATTTATGCTTTAAATAACTTCCTGTACAGGCTTGCATCTATCTTGTAGTCCAATACTAACTGCACAATATTTACTGACACTGAGCGGTGAACTTATAACACTGTGCAGACGTGCAACATTCTGCTGCAGTAGAATTCACTATTTGATATAACACTAACATTCCTGACAATAGATCTCAATAGTCATCTTTTATGGTGTACATGCCTTTTTAATAACATTTTTGAATGGAACATTCATAAATCAAAATAAATATAACTTAAATATACATGACCACTGTCAGAGAATATTTTAATCTGATCACTTGGTATATTGAGTTTCTCAGCGTTCCTGAGAACCTGTCAAAATTACAAACATATGCTTCTCATTAAGTCGCAATATCCCCTTGCTGCAACTTGAACTGGGTCACAGGTAGGGGTGGGCGATATGACGATATATATCGTCGTGACGATATTAGGTCTCCACGATATGCTTTTTCAGAGATATCGTATCTATCGTGATAAAAAAAAAAAAAAAAAAATTGAAAAAAAATCATTAAAACTGTCATTTGTATGGCGATCAAGCCTGAAGCCACAGAGACGGACACGATCCCCTGTCCGGCTAGGGTTAGGGTTAGCCAACACACTCTCACTCCATAATCGTCCAGGAGCGATGTTTGGTCAGTGTCCGTGGCGTGCAGTTGTGACGCTCCTAGGCTCCTTCAGCTTCATAAAGGGACGCAAATAGCTTTCAACTGATTGCAATGTATTCCCATCTGCGGCGGGATTTGACGCTCATGGAAGCACGGCATTCGTTTGTGTCGGCTGCCCTTAAAGGCAATGTGAGCGTCCATTCTCATTGGATAACGGAGAATTGTACACCCGGAAGTAAGTATTCCCCTTACTGTCGATTGATTTTACAGTGATATCTGCACTACTCATCGACTAAAAAACACCAGATTATCCTTGTTAATTACACAACATTGATTGGTTTAAATTGTGTGCAATGCTTTTGTATTTTTCCACTTCGATTCGGAGAAAAAAATATTTTTTCGGAGTAAAGGATGGCAGAAGACACTACACTACCCAGAATCCCCAGCTATCGTTTAGGACTACACCATGTACTCTGTTTGACAAGCCCCGTGATAGTCCTCAAGCTCTGTGATTGGAGCGTGTGCTCCAAGGGTTACGCCGAGCCTCGAACAGCACTTGAAATGGGATGGAACCACGGCAGACTGTCCAAAACTGGATTTGAACGGCTGGGGGAGCGGGAGGGGAAGAGGCTCGCCGTGCGCGGCGCAGGGGGCTATGACAGCGGACGGAGAGCCTCTTCCCCTCCCGCTCCCCCAGCCTCACCTACTGATTTTAATTTCACCATATATCAAGCCCGATCGATTTCACAATGTCAGCGCACCTCTGCTTTCGTGTTGGTAGTTCAGTCCGAGTTGTTTGACACGCTAGTGCTACCTCAGAAAGTTCATTTTTATACTGAGAAACTGTGCCTTGAAGCCATATCAAAATGTTGAATTGTTCATTCAGGGATTCATTTCAGAAATAAAACCAGCTTGAAATGCTATGTTGGTCTGTTACTCCTTTTTGTTTTAGTTTCTGTTACCTTGTAGGTGCTTGTACTGTTAAGTAACTTGAAAAATAACCATAATAATCGACATGAAAAAATATCGTGATATATATCGTCTATCGTGATACTGCTTGAAAAATATCGTGATAATATATTTTTCAATATCGCCCACCCCTAGTCACAGGTCAAAGGGTCCTCTTTCTTCCTGTGGAGAATAAAGATTGCAGACACAGAGGGGCCGTTGTTCCTGTGTCTGGCATTCATTAGGCAGGCTTGCCATAGTCCGTCCTCTCAGAATATAACAGATCCCTGATTCTCTTTGTCTCTTCAGAGTTCCTCGTGGTTTGCTCACATGTAGTAATGTGATAAGCTGCGTGAAGCTCTCCGGCCGTTATCTATGAACTTTCAATAAATCTCAGTTGTTTGATTAAACAAGGATTCCAGTCTCCATCTTTCCTGCACTGTTCAGAAGTTTCCGTAACAAATTGGCGTCACGAACAAGGATACCAAAAAGATCTTCAGAACTGGTAAGTGTAATTTCAAATCTATATTTGGACATTGCCTTACCAGAATCTGTGATTGACGGTATCATAAAATTACCTGTGAAACTGAGCGGCTGCATTTTTTTTGGGTCTCTCTACTATTTTACATTTGAGGCATAATAATAACCTGAAAAAAAAAACGGTGTCTGGGAACTTTTTTTCTGGCCGATTTTCCCTGTGAATGCTGCTGGGGCGTGTGCCTTCAGAGCAAACACAGCTCATGTAAAAGCAATAAGGATATTTGGGGATAATAGATATCCTAGGAATATCGATTTTGACTGATTTCCTCTGTGTGTGCTTTTTGGAATTAAATCACCAGACAATTACACACAGCAAATATTCGGAGAGACCTTAAAAGAGAGCATCACTAAAGTGGACTTCTGCATTAGAAAAAATGTCATGCATCTGTATTGAAAAAGATTGCCAAATTCTGGAGATTTCAGCGGTTAACTGGTTAATTTAATAGCAGACATCTCCTCGGATCTGTACGGCTGCTGGTGTGTGTAATTTCACCCCCACCCCCTGCGGCGTAGCAAGCACAAAGGGTGAAACACGAAATGACACAATATTCTCTTCCTCACACCATTTGTCGATTTTGGAACTAAACAAAAACGATGAGAAATGGGAAGGGTGGTATGCGGGAGTGTGTGACATACTGTGTTTCATAACAGATGAGTTGTTGAATTTGGCTGTTGTTGGAAGACAGGGTAAATTAAAAAAAGCCTCCGCTCTCCGCGGACGGAGAGAGCGTAGCACCACTAAATTCGCATAGTGGTTGTTGATTGAGAATAAATTAATTATTGCTCTTCAACAGATTCCGTTCTTAGCACTTGTACAAGTATATATGGGCAGAAGGCACTCATATTAAACAGATATTTCCCTACCCGCTGAGATCTCCCTAATTCGGATTAAATTAAGCTGGATGAGTTTTTGCAGTCACCTGGGGCTTGTTGCGAGTTCATGTTTGTTCGTCTAATTGCAGTGTTTGTTTTATTTTACTAACCGTTAAACATAGGTAATACTGTCTCCACAAACGAGTCAGCTGGTAAGAGGAAAGCGAATTCACGCACCAAAACACCTTCTAAAAATCCGATTACAGACAGCCACTACAGTCATATGTTTTCCCCTAATATGCCGTCTGGAATTGTCGGAAGAACCTTGGATTGGTCTAAAGTTATGCCGTTTACCTCGTTACTTTGTGAACACTCACAACAGAAAAATCAGAAAGGGAAGATTGAATTTGATTGGCCTTTAACCGATACTTTTGACATGGCCGTGTTGTGGCAGGCATTTAAACTGGTTGAAAGTGAGGCGAATTGCTCCTGGGATATAACATATATGAAAGAATGTGTTAAAGCTTGGATGCCTATTGCAGAGAAAAGAGGTTATGATGAGCGGAAAAATGAAAAATCAGTTGGCACCGAGCGAGGCTCCATTGAGCTCAAAGCGTTGATCGATAGAGTTTCTAAATGTGCGGCGAATTGTCATTTGCTTAGTCTAGAGGCTGCTTTTGATGTTAAATCAGAGAACATGTCCAGAATTAAGGAAAGACACGGAAAGGATGTTACAGCCATTGCTAAATCCGTAATGTATGATTGGTTGAAAAGACAGGGAAAGTCTCCCACACCATCTCAGCTCATTTGCATTTTAACAGACAATGGGCTGCTGGAAAAAGAGTAGGTTGTGTCTCTCTGTACAAAAATGATCCCTGCAACGGAACTCTCAAATCATGCTGCGAGAAACTCCGATGATGATCTTTTCATTACAGCTGCGGTTATCATGAATGAAAATAAGTTGAAATATCAGCCAAGACAAGAAATAGATTTAGGACGAGAAGAAGAAATAGCAGAGGTGGAGGAAGGGAATTCTTCAGACGGCAGCCCGTTAAGAACCCCCACTCTTCCTCCTCCACCACTCCGTCTACCCAGGATCGCCGTACGGCTCCAATTTTCCAAAGAGTATTCCGCGTACAATAGTCACGAGAGGGCAAACATCTCAGAATATAATCCTGCTGAAACTGTGACAGCCCCGAAAATTCTGATAGGAGAAGTTCCAGTTTTTAAGCCTTGGACACCCGCGGAGGTCATTGATGTCACTAATCACGCTCCCAGTCCCACTAAAAGCCCAGATGAGTATCTGTCGTGGTTGACTAATGTCTGCTCAGTTTATAACTGTTTGGTTCATGATGTTAAACAGCTGATAATTCTAACATACAAGGCAGATTGGCCCACGTGCAGAGACAAATTTACATTTCCTGAATGTACGCCTGCAGGGGATTGGCCTGAGGCACAGACGCGCGACATGTGGATTCAGAACGTGGCTGCTTTGGCTATTAGAGTATGCGCTAAAACTCACACAGATTTTTCCCAAGTGACGGCTTGCGTACAGAGCCCAACAGAAGCTGTCCCAGAATTTATCCAGCGTTTCATGACAGTGTGGGACAATAATGCTGGCATTAAAAGGGAGGGCAATGATTTGTTCGCTATACAGAGTTTGTTGCATAATTTAATCCCAGAGACAGCTCAAGCCTACATGATGGCGACTCCTGACTGGCAAGTTAAAACCTGGCAACTTACGATAGCCACAATGCGTGCCCTGCATCGGAGCCAGATATTTCTGACCCCCAGAACTGCCCAGCTAATGCAACTATTGCCTAAAAATACACAGGCTTATCAGGGTGCGGATAACTCCCAGCAGTTTCAGGGACAACACCGCACACAGGGAAGATCACAGGATTATCAAAATAAGAGCAGACAGCAGCAGAAAAATAATTCCAAAAAGTTGATGCCATGTCATGTTTGCGGTGCAACGGATCACTGGGCGGGTCAATGCGAGAAGAGGTGGGGTGCGCAGCAGCACACACAATCTTTACCTGCTCTCCCCCAGCCTCCTAGGCATCCTGCATTGATGCCGCCTCCACATTATGACAGACAGGCTCAACATGGCCAAAACGGTCAGCAGAGTGGATTTAATAGAAGATAGGGGTGCCATGGAGAAATAGGATCAGATTCACAG
The DNA here is from genome assembly GCA_028583405.1 of Pogonophryne albipinna. Classification (NCBI taxonomy): domain Eukaryota; kingdom Metazoa; phylum Chordata; class Actinopteri; order Perciformes; family Artedidraconidae; genus Pogonophryne; species Pogonophryne albipinna. The sequence goes on from CM053252.1 coordinate 40,884,928, forward strand.
CATTTCCCCATTCAAGCAGCAACAATTCGCCTTTCCAATAACCCGCGTGAAGATCCGATTATGCCCATTGATTTTAGTGGCACGGCTGTAGATATTTTGATTGACAGCGGAGCCACATTGTCTGCAATACGCACTCAGGAGAAAGTTTGTAGAGCAACTAATAACTTTGTTACAACAATGGGCGTTTCTGGCATACCTATGTCTGAGCCCATTTCACAGAATACTGATATTTCTATAGATGGATCAAATGTGAAACACTCTTTCATTATTTCAGATGGAAGTCCTATTAATTTAATGGGCAGAGACTTACTTTGTAAGTTACAGGCAACAATACATTGCACTCCGGATGGATTGTTTTTGACTATTCCTGACAGCAAAGTCTATCAAGCTGTCCAATTCATTCAATCATCTCAAGACAACCTTTATTGTTGGTCATTTCCAGATTTCAACATGATTTCTGTTTTCTCCACAACAGGGATTCAGAAAATTGCTAGCATTTCCCCTGTGTGTGCTTCCTTAATGTCTCTTATGCGGCCTGTGTTGAATTGTCATTGCACAGCTGCTTTTAACCCATCAGATGACTATGCGCTTTCAATTAGAGGTTTTTGCAACAGCTCAGATCAGTTGGAATGCGACCAGTTTATATTCATTGGACCCCAAGGGTGCGCATTGCCTATGAGACTCACACCCACACAGCAGGCATTTCATGTTGTGAAAACGATCCCTCACGTCACACTAGCTGTCACTCCAGGCAGTAGTCCTAAGGAGGTGGGGGCTATGGCAGCCCACTGCTTTGCTCGGCTAGGAGCTGTAACAGTCTCTCTCTCACACACACACACGCCTAATCTAATTAACCTCGGAGAGGAGCATTACATGCTGCGTCTCTCTGAGCCCATTTCTCTCCCCCAAAGCACATTTCTCAACTTACAACCCCCTCCTCTCACAGAATATGGACCCCCTTCAGATTTTTGGGAAGTTCCAGCCACATTATGGGCCAAGCACAAGAATCATGTTGGATTTGTCAGTTCCGTTCCACCACACAGAGTGACACTTAAAGCCAATGCCAGATTGCCAGCTATCAGACAGTACAATTTACCCCATAGAGCCATTGTGGGAATTGAAGGAGTCATCCAATCTCTGCTCGATCAGGGCGTATTAATCTACACGACCAGTCCGTGTAATACTCCAATTCTACCCATACCTAAACACAATCGCCCTGATGAGTGGCGTTTTGTCCAAGATTTGCAGGCTATTAATGCCATTGTCATTCCAACGGCCCCCATTGTGCCTGACACAAATTCGATCCTTGTTTCTTTGCCTCCAGACTCCACATATTACACAGTCATTGATATTTGTTCAGCATTTTTCTCTATTCCTTTGCATCCAGAAAGCCAGTATCTGTTTGCATTTACATTCAGAGGTAAACAAATCACATACACGCGCCTCCCACAGGGGTTTGTTGAATCGCCTACTGTGTACGGAGCAGCTGTTAAAAGAGACCTGGACACTTTGGTCCTTACAGGGGGCAGCACCCTCCTTCAGTATGCTGATGACCTGTTGATTGCGTCACCTAACAAAGACGCCTGTCGCATCGACTCCATTCTGCTCATGAAAAGACTTTCTGAATGCGGACACAGAGCATCCCTGGCCAAGTTGCAATACTGCCAGACTGAGGTCACGTATTTGGGTCACATTCTGAGAGATGGACACCGCCTCCTCTCACCTGCGAGAATCTGCCTTTTGAACAAAGTACCACCACCTCGCACAAAGAAGGAGATGCTTTCCTTCTTGGGCATGGCGAATTACTGCAGACATTGGATATACGAGTATGCTGCTATGGACTCCGTCCTGCGTGCTGCCACTCTGCAGGCCGCCCCTAACATTGTTCAATGGTCTGAGGACATGCACACAGCTTTTCAGGACTTAAAGCAGGCCCTCACATCAGCTCCGGCCCTGGGGCTCCCTGATTACCATCAACCTTTTCATCTACACGTCCATGAAAAGGGGGGCTTTGCAACAGGCATTTTGGTACAGAAGCATGGCTCTAATTTTCGGCCTGTAGCATACTACTCGTCTCGACTTTCCCCTGTGGTACTTGGTATGACTTCATGCCTGCGAGCAGTGGCCGCAGTTGCAATAGTTATCAAGCAATCCTCTCCCATTGTACTGGCCAGTGACTGTGTAGTACATGTCCCACATGCAGTTTTGCATATTCTGAACACCTCTGCTACTCAGCATATGACAGCAGCAAGGCGATCTGGTTATGAAGCGGTAATTCTTTCAAGCCCACACATCACTCTTAAACGTCCCCCCCCCTAAACCCAGCTACGCTGGTGCCAATTCCAGATTTTGAAATAACACATGACTGCGTCACAACGATTGACATGTCTTCTTCCCCCAGAGCTGATATGTTGCAAACTCCTATCCCTAATTCAGATATGATTCTATACACAGACGGGTCTGCGAGCAGACCGTCTGACACAGTACACTTAGCAGGCTATGCTGTTGTGAACGACTGGGAAGTCTTAGAAAGCAGGGCCTTGCCAAATGGCACGTCGGCTCAGGCTGCAGAGTTGCATGCTCTGCTTAGGGCGTGTATTTTGGCTGAAGGTAAAGTTGCAACCATTTTCACAGACTCCAGGTATGCATTTGGTGTGTGCCATAATTTTGGTGTCTTGTGGAAGATGCGCGGTTTCTTAACATCGGCTGGTAAGCCTATTCAACATCATGCGTTAGTAGCTGAGTTATTAGACGCTATCCTGCTCCCTGCACAGCTAGCAGTAGTTAAATGTGCTGCTCACACAAATTCTGATGATCCTATTTCGCGTGGAAATGCGTTAGCCGACACCGCGGCTAAACAAGCAGCAGTTTCCTGCTTCTCTATGGTGCTTCAATGCCCCTCGACACAACCCGCAGAACCCATTTGTTTGCCTTCCTTTAATGATGTCGCGGACATGCAAGCCCGCGCTGATGTTAGGGAGAAAGATTTATGGCTAAGACGAGGTTGTGCACTTGACGCTGAGTCCAGCTTGTGGCTCCACCCAGACGGACGGATGGTTTGTCCCCGTTCGTTCCTCCATGTTTTGGCGCATGTTGCACATGGCAAATCACATGTAGGAAAAGGAGGGATGAATGGGATTATAAAGTCACAATGGTTTGCTCCAGGCATTACACTAGCTACACAGACCCTTGTAGATAGATGCATGATATGCCAGCAGACAAGAAGAAGAAATGGTCCAGTTCAGCATGAACACTTACCGCCCCCCTCGGGGCCCTTTGTAAATATGCAAATTGACTTTTCGCATATGCCACCATGCCAAGGATTCAAATATCTTTTGGTAATAGTGTGCCAGTTCTCAAAATGGGTAGAGGCCTACCCTACCAGAAAAGAAGACGCTAGAACAGTTGTAAAGTGTCTTCTCAAAGATGTTATCCCTAGATTTGGTGTTCCAGCAGGGATTAACAGTGACAGAGGTCCAGCATTCATTTCTAAGATAACCCAGAGTCTAGCTACAGTGTTAGGGTTCAAATGGCAGTTGCATGTTCCCTATCACCCACAGAGCTCAGGCCAGGTTGAGAGAATGAACTTGACTATAAAGGAGAAACTCACTAAAACAATGTTGACCACAGGACTAAAATGGGTAGACGCGCTGCCGCTAGTTCTGTGCTCCATCCGAAGTTCACCAAATGCAACGACAGGGCTTAGCCCACACAAAGTATTGATGGGAAGGGTAATGTTCACAGGATCTAGCCCCCCAGTAACACCCCACAAACTCACTCTTTTGTGGACAGATGATTACATGACTAACTAAGAAAGTTTCACAGGCAGGTGGCTGACAGGCTTCCCCAGCCTGGAGAGGAGCCCACCCACCCTTTTCAGATTGGTGATGATGTACTAATCAAATCTCTTGAAAAAGATGCTTTGTCTCCCAGGTGGAAAGGTCCTTTCCAGGTGTTAATAGTGACCAGAACAGCCCTGAGAGTACAAGGTAGAGCGGAGTGGATTCACGCTTCCAGATGTCGTCTCTCTCCTCTACTGGATGCTGGCGTGTGAAGGCAGTCATCATCATCGTCAGTCTGGGTCTACTGTACCTGGCCAAGGACGCCCTGCTAGATGAAGCTGTGAAAATCCCAACGACAGGAGGCGAGGGCTCTCGGCCCTCTGAGGGAGAAAATAAGGTGCCCTTGTCTGAGAGCGCAGACGACTTGACTACTCAGGGTCCGGACCCTGAGGGCAAAACAACACCAACGGGCAAATCAGTGCCTAGCGACAAGGACAGGTTGTATCAGATCACCACACAGACATTCAGTATGGTGCGAGAGACACAAAGAGAGAGAAAAGGAGGAAGAATAAGGAGGATTGTCTCCCTCCCTGAACATAAATCAGAGACTATTTCTTTTAACTGTCCAACTTCAATATGTGACTCATCTAACTGTATTATTGTGTTTCCTGTGTTTTTAGTTTACTCAACGTGGGAGATGTATCCAAAGAACCAGTACCGTTGGTTCAGGTTCTCGTCAGAGGTGGTAAGAATAGCTCTCAACACAATTGACAATATGCCCCCAGAACTGTGGTGTAGCACTATAGAACAGTTACAGACACTGATAAGGGATGAGGTAAAATGTACAATGAGGAAACCAGATTACCAGGTTCCCAATCCAGGTGTCACTGCATGCACATTTACTGGACCAAATAGCTAAACAAATGTTCTATCCACTCCACTTAAACATTCAGGAGGTGATGTAGATTATTTACAAAAGGCCTTAATCACTCCTTCTAAACGAACCAAATCTAATTCTGCAATAAGTTTAATGTTAGACTACGCGCATGAACGCAATGTTAGCAACTGTTGGCTGTGCCAAAATATGCCAGAATCCATGCATTCTCCAATGTTTAGCCCAGTTCCTTTCACGAAAGCTGACTACGGTCTAGTGAGCTGGAATGATATAGCATCCCGAATTAGCGATGAGGCAGATGATTGTTACACTCCTTCCTACCCCATAGACTCTGAGCAACATTTACAGTACGAGGGCTTAGTCTCTCTTATTGTTGATACAGTAAATAAAGATTACCTGCCAGATGGTTTCAAACGATTAATGATGCTAAGACTTATATATGTCAAGAAATACATCCACCTAGCTTTTGAATACAGATTCCAATTAGCTCTAGTCCAGACTAATTGCTCAGCTAATTCTACGAGTCCAACATGTACTATGCAACCACACACCCCATCTTTGTTGGTTGAAGCTTTGGTAACCGTTGTGCCCTGGTTTGGCTCCAGAACAGTGGACTCCGTTAAAGTTAAAATACATGACTGTACGCAGCCAATACCCTTAGGCAAGCCTCCTACACATGATTGTTCAGTATATGTTCCCCCAGTTGTAGTGCATGAGTGGAAAAATGTGTCCATCTGTTTCCAGAATGAAGCAGGATCTCACACCTCTCCAGATGTGGGACACAGCGACTGTAATACCATAGTGAGGGTAAAATTAGCCAGAATTCCCCTCCCACAGAGAGTGTATTTAGTTTGCGGCGACCGGACCTATGGCTGTGTGCCATATGACATTTTTGATGGCACCTGTTATCTAGCCTACCTAATCCCTATAATCCGTAAAGTAGAGGCTAATGAGATTGCAGCGATACTTCCCTATTTACACAGGAACAGCAGGTCCATTACACAAGGACAACAGATAGCTAGCCTATTTTTGCCTTGGTACGGTATTTATGTTACTCAGCAGGAAATAGTGGCACTGTCCAACGTAGTGGAACACCATCTAAATGTATCTAACACAGCGATGTTAGCTGAACACAAAGAATTGCAGGAAGTAAGGACAGTAGCATTACAGAATCGTATGGCGCTGGATCTTCTCCTAGCTGCTCAGGGGGGCACATGTAAGGTAATTGGGTCTGAGTGTTGTTCTTTCATCTCTGACGCTACACCGGAAGTAATGGACATGGCGCATGATACTGCTAGGGGAATAAAAGAATTGCATGAAACTCATGGATTTACATTGGGGGATTTAAGTGGAACCATTGGATCCTGGGGAGCGGGGTTGGTTAAATTTGTTGTTACTGTTTCAGTGTTTATCTTGGTTGTGCTAATCCTAGTGATCTGTTTGATAACTGTAGTTAAATTAGCCATACGCAGGGTTGCCAAGACCGCCCTCCAAGCCCCACAGAGGCTAGTAGGTTATTCAACTGTAGATGACACAATGTTAATGTACGACGCCGAGCTTCCAGATCCATGGGTCTCCATTGCGGTTTCTGCCCAATGGGTACCCCCATTCAGCGATTGATAAAATGATTACAGTTGACACTCAAAATAAAGAAGAGATGTTTTGATTTCTCTTTTTCAGGTTGTTATAATAAATGTCTGACTTTTCCTTTTCAGATTTTGAACAAATGTATTTGAATGAAATATATGTACTACTAAGTGCCTTACTCTTGAATAAAGCGTAATGAAGTAAACGTAAAGTAATGTTAAAAATTGAGGACACTGCAACTTTGCAGGTTACAGATTGATCTATTCATCACTGTGAATTTATACCTTAACTGTGAATTTTAGCTGGATCTCTCATGATTCTGATTTTATACCTCAATTGGATTTCTTATAATCCTAAATTCTAATTGTGTTTTAATAAGTTATTGCCTTGAAGTGAATCTTTGAGATGTAAGCTGATTTAGAATTTGTGTTTGATGAATGAGATTAACTGAGTGATAAATGATAAAAGATCTTATTTTTGAAACATATATTTTGCTATTATATTTTTGTATTTCATGTGTGTTTATTATTGTGCTTTTGACAAATGATGCCAAACACTGAGGAGAGATGATTTTTCTATTATGATTGACTGTGTTCAATCATTGTGATTGAAATGTTTTCAATCTTGTTCTACTTTTGATGTAATTGATGTATGTGGGCCCACACAACCCTGAAGACGCTTATTGATTTAAGTAGTGACTGAAATATTCTTAGACTAATGTTAATTGGTTATCAATAGATTGATAAAAAGAATGGAACTGTCAGAGAATATTTTAATCTGATCACTTGGTATATTGAGTTTCTCAGCGTTCCTGAGAACCTGTCAAAATTACAAACATATGCTTCTCATTAAGTCGCAATATCCCCTTGCTGCAACTTGAACTGGGTCACAGGTCAAAGGGTCCTCTTTCTTCCTGTGGAGAATAAAGATTGCAGACACAGAGGGGCCGTTGTTCCTGTGTCTGGCATTCATTAGGCAGGCTTGCCATAGTCCGTCCTCTCAGAATATAACAGATCCCTGATTCTCTTTGTCTCTTCAGAGTTCCTCGTGGTTTGCTCACATGTAGTAATGTGATAAGCTGCGTGAAGCTCTCCGGCCGTTATCTATGAACTTTCAATAAATCTCAGTTGTTTGATTAAACAAGGATTCCAGTCTCCATCTTTCCTGCACTGCTCAGAAGTTTCCGTAACAACCACTTAAATTAAAATAAAGTGAACATTAACACCAATATTATCATTTATAAAATGATATCACAAAAAAAATAACATAAGCAGCAGATGTTCTAATTAAATATACATACCACCTACAAAATAAGCGGGTATTAAAGTGTAAACGGACAACAAAACAGAAATGGAAATGAAAAGGCCTGATGGTGGTGCTAAATCAGAGCAAAACTGGGTGACATACTGTCGCTCTCTCTTGTCTTTCTCTCCTTTCTTTTCTTTTTTGAAAGCCTGACTTTGTTAGTCGTTGAGACATCGTACACACGTAAGTACTAGCATCCCTCCTCACATGATCTCACTAGTCTCACTCTCTGCTAGAAAGGGCCGGTGCTGCACAACGTTTGGAGACAGGACCAAACCATTACATGTAAATAGAGGGGGGTGTACAGAGGCTTTGGATAATTAACTTTTCGAACAAAAAAGGTTAAATGAATCGTAAGTTTAGTGAGTACATTATCAATATAATGTTATATTAATGTTAATTATTGATGATTGATGAAAGGTTACTTAAGCATTTTTTCTTAATGTTCTACAATTTTTGGGGCCCCTGTCAGTCACGGGCCCTTAGAATCGTCCTAACTTTTCACCCCCTTACGGCGCCCCTGCTCACGACGCTAGGCTATTACAGTATGTGCAGAATCCCTCTCGCTTTCAGGTGGTTTTGATTGAGTGTTCACACGTGGACTTTTAAGGACTAAAAAACTATCCATCTTTCACTTTGCTGTTAGCAAATAATTTGGTGCTCTAGCTAACAGGAAGTCACTCAAGTGTCACAAGCAGTGGCGAGCCGTGACTTTTATACCTAGGCCCTCTGACCCCCCCCCCCCCCCCGAAAAAAAAGAAGAGTTATTACATCACAGCGTATACTTCAGCGGTAAAATCAAAACAGCGGCCCGGGTGCAAAACACATCAATGACAGCGCCTCTCTACCACACAAAACAACACCATTTATCTAAACACCTATCATGACAGGGCACCCACAGCCAAGTAACAATTACAAATGAATTAAGTCTGCACGGCGGCCCACATTGAAAATGACTTAGGCCTACCTTTGATGATCAAATCACTTAAACACAAAGTCCATCCTCCTGTCCTTTTGGATGAAGCACTTGCGGGTCATTCAGCTGATCCTTTGCCACTCCAGTTTATCATTGTAACTCAATCTTGAAAATGACTCGGTTAATAATTTTGCAAACGATGTCATCACTATCACTGAAGTGAGCCATCATGAACGAACTTATGCTAATCATAAATCTATCGATTAGATTTATGATTAGAAAATAATAAAAGTAGGGTAGACATGTGGATATTATCCGGCTGAACAAAACGTGCATTTATCTAACAGGTTCGTTTTCTACAGACCTTATTTCCAGCTATTTTCCAAAATCCTATGGAGAAATCCCATTGCTCTTTTGTCGAGGGAATCAGAGCGCAGCTTACTTCCGGGTTTTAGGACGCGTCACTGCACCACTTGCATAGACCTCACAGCGGGCGGAACTTGTCATAAAGTCCGCGAAAATAAAGCCCGCCCATTTAGAGGGAAGATATGATTGGTCAATTGTACTGTCATTTGACATTACTCTCTCATTGAGTTACTATAGCTGGCCCTCTGTGAATGTAGAGAGGGACCAACAAGCTCTCCCGTCTTCACATAACTCGCAGAGACGGCATTTAACCCTTCACATTCTAACAGAAACTGAACAGGCAGATTCAAAGGATTTATTTATTTGGAAATGTTATTTTAAATACAATTAAATCAAGTTATTTTGGTAAAACTAATGAAAAATGTAACAACAACAAAATATTTTAACAAATATTTTTTTTTTAAATGTTTTTTTTTATGTTTTCAAATATAATTTTTTAGAATATCTTAGGCCCTCACAGAGAGCCTAGAGGGACCTGACGGCTCGCCACTGGTCACAAAGTAATTTAGCCTATGGGTAGGTCAAAAATCGAATGGGTGCTGGCCATTGGCCTAATCATATCACCTGTGTTGGCTTTATGTTTTCGGTCAAAAATGTGTTTGTTTCACATTTGCATTGATGTTATCAATAATTTTTCTAATTTAATAAAAATAATAATAATAAAAAAAAAAAAATATATATATATTTCTTGGGGGTGCTTAGGGGGTGCTTTGGCACCATCCCTCGAAAGTTATCGCTGACTCAGCCATGTTTATGCAGCACTGCACACGTAGATGCAAGTCGCGCAGATTACGTAGCCTACATATAAACCTGCGGCGGAAACCCCTCTTGTCTGTCAGTTTGATTATGACTGATTTTATAAAAGTAACGAAGTAACGCGTGTCGGGGCAATGTTAGTAACTGTAGTGTGATTACTGAATTATAACACGCGTTACTCCGTTACCGACAAAAGTAATATTATTACAGTAACGCGTTACACCCAACTCTGGTCACATAGCTATCATATGCCTAAAACAGTCCTGACGCTCTTCTTGGTAATCATACATCGTACACGTACACAGCTACGTAGGGCCTTTGTTGTCATGTGCTACTCTGATATTGGAAGAGCACATTCAGTATTTTCCCAACAGTTACATTCTACCACTGTACCAATGGAGCCCCTTTTCCCCCAATGAGATGCCAGATGATTTTGTCTTGAAAGGGAGCAATTGTCTCTTTTTAGGTTTCTATAACGGCACTTCACCTTGTTGATTTTAACATAAAATGAACCTCTAATTAACATGTTTTACACTTGAAGACGATCCCACATCTAGGCATCGCAGTAGCTGGTTCTGGCCTGCTACCAGTATGAGTTAACACTGGCTGTGAAACGCACTCTGAAGTGATGTACACTCCTCTGGAGCACAGATGGTCGGAGCCAGTGGCAGGATCTGTACCTTCATCTGTCATTGAGGAGCATCGCTTCATTAACTAAGCAATGTAATGATGTAAGTAAACTTTGAGTCCTTTAAAGTGTCTGGCAGACTAAAAGCTTTTCACATTTGGAGCAGCAAGGAGCAGAGGTCGCTCATTTCACATTAAAGTTGGTCTTTAGAGAGATTAGTATAACTTACAATAAAGCAAAACAATCACCAGGTCCAAAGGGGTTGAAGAGCAGGTCAGAAGAACACATTCAATTTGAATAAAAACCGGAAGTAGTCATGTAGCAGAAACAGCCTACATTTCTTCAGGAGCCATCAATACCAGGATCCAGGTAATCACCTCTAAAGTTGAAGTACTGTATAAGGAAAACACAGACACTCATCACCGAGGTCACAATATCAATCGATCCAGCAGAGCAATAGTACGGAGCCCCCTAGGGGACATGACCAAAAATTATTTGAAAAAAAAAATGTTTCGCGAGATCTCGCTAAACCCCGTTGCAGTTTGTAGACGGTCCCTAAGCACTCCTCTCCCTCCTCCAGCTGCAGATTGTGACCAATTATTGAAGTTTAGCTCGGATGACGGCGTGTATCGAACTGTTCTGATAAAAACGACTCTGTAGCTCGTTGTCTACCTTGCTATGATTGTAAAGTCATGTTGTTTGTATTTTTACAACGTTATGTTCATGAGTTATTGATCCGCGAAATTCAAATCTGTCAATAACTCAGCTCAGAGTAGGCTTTGCGACGTGCATGTCCCCTCGCTCTGAGTGTTCTCTTGAGGTGTCTTTCACTTATGTGAAACCCGTGCCTATTGCCAAGCACTGATGTTATATCTTTATATTTAAGGCCAAGCTCAAAGTAAAATCGATGAACCGCTCCATTGTTGTGGTTTCTGTGTTGCCGAACTGACCAGGAAGTACATTGAGCTAAATGAAAAGTTTTGCGAGATCTCGCAAAACATATATATATATTTTTTAAATATATATTTTTTTCTTCTCCATGTACCCTAGGGCAGTGTTTTTCAAAGTGGGGGCCCCGACCCCCCGGGGGGCCACCAGGGGGGTCACGCAAAGTTTGAGGGAAAGGGGGATCTTTTTTTTTTTTTAAAGTTATTTTTTTTTCTTTAGATGTTATTAATAACTGCATATATATCCATCTATGTGTCCTTTGATGCCAATCTTTTAATATTTTTTGTTTTTGAATAACACGACTGCCCTTCAAGCCAATCAGAATCGAGCTGCCGCTATTGAGAGTGAAACTGAGTATCTGCTCAACTGTTGGAGCAAGTGAATATTTCGCTCTGCAGCTGGATGAGAGCACGGATGTAGCAAATGTCGCAGAATTGCTTGCATACATCAGATTTATATCAGAAGACAACTTTGTTGAGGAAATATTATTTTGCAAAGCACTGGAAGGTAGGACCACAGGAAGAGACATTTTCCAAGTTTTAGATGAGTACATCATCTCAAATGGACTTGACTGGTCTCGTTGTGTGTTCAGATGGGGCAGTGGGGCTATGACCGGCAAAAAAACGGAGTGACAGCTTTGATCAGGCGGAAGACCCCCAAATGTAGTGGCAACCCACTGCATGCTCCATCGCGAGGAACTTGTTGCTAAGCGTATTTTGTGTAACGAGATGGGCGCAAAGTTTGAGGGGTTACTGCTCCACTCCAACGTGCGCTGGCTTTCCCGTGGGGCGGTGCTGAATTGTGTTTTTGAACTGCGAAGGGAGATCAGTGAATTCCTCTCTTCTGAAAATCATCAACTGGCTGGCCGTTTTTCAGATGCCTCATGGCTCCGGAAACTTGCATACTGTTTCATTCCCTCAGTACTGACTGTATGTCAAAAAAGGCTATCCCGCACTGGCTGAGAGGGCTCTCAAATCCTTTCTTCCATTTGCCACCACATACGAGACATGGGAGTCTGGCTTTTCTACATTCAAGGTATTGAAAACAAAGCACAGAGGACGTTTGCAAGTGGACAATGACAAACCTAAAACCTAGGATTGATAAACTGTGTAGGAGCCACCAAGCCCACCCCAGTGAGGGAACAGGTATACACAAAGAGACACACATAGTGAAATGACAAGGACTGTTGTTTATATATATGAATATATATGTTTATTGTTAATATTACTGTTGAATATTATATAAAATATTATTAAGGTATAAATAGCTTTCAAAAATGCAAAAAATATATGTTAATTGTTCATACTGTTCAAAATTATATAATATTATAAAGACAGAAATCACTTTAAAAATGCTTTAAAAATATGTTTACTGTTGATATTACTGTTTAATATTGTGTTAAGAATGTTTATAACAGAAGACACAATGAATGTAATGAATGACAAACAAAAGATAAATACAAAAAATGTTTAGAAGAATAACTGTTTATTAATTATTAATACAAATATATATTAAGAAAATGTATTAAGCTGTATGATTAATTTGTCATATTTTCCATCATAAAGTAATTTAAAAAAAATGGCAACAGGGGGGTCCCCGCCAGAGGATAATGCTATATGGGGTCCTTGGCATGGCAAAGTTTGGGAACCCCTGCCCTAGGGGGCTCCGTACAATAGCCTATAGGCAAAACACAGAAGATCAACAAAAGATATGACATAAAATGAACTTACCAAAGCTGAAGTAGATGGTCAACTTCATTCATTTTCTTTCAGTTTTACTGATTTGAATCGCTATAAGCAGCTCTCTCTCGTCTCCTCTTCACAAACAACTACTATTATTGCGGCACACGTACTTACAGCCCATCAGCTCTCTGAATTATGAGATGACGTTTAGTGGGTATGTCAGCACAGTGCCCCACTGGTGATTATTGTTTTGCTGCACACATTGAATAGAAAAATACTCTGAGCAGTGTAGTTTTTACAGCACCCATTCACTTTGACAGTGAGAGAGAGGGGCTAGATCGGGGCTTGACCCACGTCGCTCAAAACGGCTCAATAGGCACACTGTAGACACTAATTAGAAGAACACAGACTAAAACAGCAATGTACAGACGAATCAGATGATTAAATATGATCTTAAAATATATTTTAAGATGTCTTTTTTTTGCATTTATTTGCATTTTTTGGGAATTATTATTTGAATTTCTGCTGACACTAGGTGGGGCTGTGTGTGTTATGTAGGTTTTGTGCATGTAAATGGTCTGCAAAGGCTAACATCTCAAAGTTCCCTCCAGAGCCGGACACGACTCCATTGGACTCCTTTGTTTACTTCCTAAACATAGTGACATCACTATGTAACACTTATGCTTCTATTGGCTATCGCTCCAACACATTGAACGCGATAGGCTAAGGGGCGGGACATTTCTAAGCGGTTGACCAATCATAACAGAGTCGGCCAGCTAACCAATCAGAGCAGACTGGGCTCTGGTTTCAGACAGAGGGTGAACAGAGGTGCTGCAGCACAGACAGTATGAGAGAAATAAAGAGCTTTTTGAACATTAAAGCATGGAGACATGTCCCAGGAGAGACACTAAATACTAATATGGCCGCGGTGGTGGAATTGCAATTTTTTATCGTTACATAAAAACTAATGCAATATACATACCAGCCCCCTCCTCATTTGAACACCTTGCATTTAAACTGTCTGGTCCAAAACCCCTGGTTACTGCAGTCATTTACCGTTCCCTCAAACCAAACTGACCTGATTAATCAAGTGGAAACTTGAGTGTTTGAGTCAGACTAGAAATCTATTAGAACAGAGGCCTACTTCTTCCATGTTTAATAACCTTAGTAAACACTTTCCTGATGAGTTTATTGTCTCAATCAAGTCTTTTTTGGTACAGCATGATGTTCATTTTGTAAATGATGGGCCCATTTAAAGGTAAGTAGACGATAAAGCAGTGTATGTTTTCAGTCCGGGCTATCTGTGATCTGCGGTGTTATCCTGTCAGGGTGTCAGTGTTTTCATTTTAGAACCTTAACCCTTCCACAGTGTTTTCATTAAAGTTAATGTAAACATTTTGTTTGCCAGAGAAGTATGTCAGTGATTTACCTCACAGTATTATGTTTGTAGTGATACTGATCAGTCTAATTCTGAAATGCCTTAATTACAAATAACTTAACCAACAACTAAATGCAGGTATTTGCACACATGGCTGGTGAATACGTTGCTAGCGTGGTAAAAAATAGAAATCTGTAAGACTGACAGCACAAACAGTCCAGTTTAGAAGCACATTAATAAAATAAGCCTTGGTCTGTATACCTCCCACCTTCCAGCATCACTCAGCTCACAGGTTTTTTAAATGTTCAATTAAGATGCAGTTTTCTTATGGTGTTACATTTAATATTACAAAGTGATTGTGGCTTAATTCATTCACTTTGTAGATATGAATGCGTTCCTGATTAGGTGACCAGGATAAAAACTAGCAACTAAGTAAAATATGGGATTAAGAACTTAAATGAATGTTTATCAAACTTTCAGAACCTTTTATTCAGGATTATAAAATTAAACACAGGCTTATGTAGCTTTTTATCTTATTTATGTATTGGCTTACTAAACTTCTAGCTCATAAATGTATAACTCCTCACGCACATGCAGAGGGCTCTACCGTTTATGGGTTCCCGCCAATCATAAACAATATGTAACCCAGTCAGATAAGCACATGACAAAACTACTGGAGCACATTACGGTTACCGAATTACACGCTGGAAACATGTTATCCCAACACGTTCTCACTCCCAACCCGTCACATGTTGACGGTCGGTCAGGGCCCCTCCCTGTCACCCTATTACGTACAGGGTACCCTTGAGCGTCAGTTTTCAACGGGCAGGGCGTCCCATTGACTTGCATAGAGCTCCCTGAACGTTGGTAATAGACGAGTTGGGATCACGGCGAAATGCTCTCCGCAGATCCATTCTCACAGCGTTTATCAACCTTTTTCTTACTCAATATCAAGCCACACTTATTGTTTTTACTTCTTTATTTTAATTGAATAATGTCTGACTTTTGTTGCCGTCAGTTATGGGGAGAGTAGGGGCTCAGAAAACTGAAATCTGTATTGTTTCATCGTTTTTTCCATCTAATTTTGTATTCTTTTCTAAACCACGCACTGTTATTTACTCAACAATAATACATAATTATCCTTGTGTTTATTTATTTGTTTGATATAATGTCGGACTTTTGGAGTCCGTCAGGACCGAGGGTCGGAGCAGCTCATAGTAGTTGCTTAAGAGAATTTTACACCCGGAAGTAAGTATTCTCTCCGCTTCGCTTGACAAACCCTGTGATGAGTCCTCAAGCTCTGTGAGTGGCAGTGCGCCGAGGGTTACGCCGAGCGTCGAACAGCACTATGAAATGGGATGGAACCACGGCAGACTATTCAAAACTGGATTCGGATGGGTCCTCCACCCCGTCCCCAGAACTACACATGCTGGCTATTGTGTTTCACAACATGTTCTCTATCTATGGCTCGTCTCTACTGGGAATTGTAGTTTTAAAAGACGTTTTCGTATTTCCCATAATAAGAAGTTGCCAGTATTAAACTGTGTACATCCCTGGAGGTTTAGGGGATAGGAAACACTCAAATTTAAAACATATAATTAATAAATGGGTGAAAATTGCTTGTGCCCATAATGGGCAGCATTAATATATATACCCACATGCCAGCTAAGGTCAGAAGAGCTTTATTTAACAGCTGGTCTTATGTCTGTGACCCCTCCTGTTGTTCATTGATAAGCCTGAAACATGCACTTGTCAAGGTTCAGAGGCACATTTTGCAAATATGGCAGTAGCCATTGATCAGCTTAAGATAAGATATACTTTATTGATCCCAAGTTGGAAACATTTGCGTTACATCAGCATGTGTAACAGTTGTAAATATGCAGTGGTCTTTATTTGTAAATCATTTAGTATAATCACACAAATTCTGTGTTTTATATTTAATAATTCTGTGTTCTTTATTTATTGAGTATTCAATACCTGACAAGGTCGGAGATGAAAAACTTGGGTCACAGGTTCCTCAACAGTGCATTACAAGACATCTATCAATATGTGTGTGTACCTCCACCATTAAACTGTCGTATTCTGCACATTTCTTATACTATCTACATACATCTTATAAGAGTATAATACATATATATAATATCAGTTAAAATAAGTGCTTCAACATACAGTACAGTACATGGAAGGAAAGCAATATATTAGTACTTTGTCAGGCTTAATATTTATACCCCCAAAGCTTTTTTCTTATTCAAAAGAAGACCTTAACCTAAAGTATTCTTTAATGTTTAAATAAAGCCTTATTAGTTTGTCCGTCTGTGTCTCCTATTAATATCTAATAATAAAATTCAATAACGTGCTTTAACCACTAGGTGTCCCTTGATATCAGCTGTGCACCGTTATGGTGTAAATATACCAATATACCGATTGGATCAAATATAAAAGTCAGCCGAATTAGTATTGATACTGCAAGGAGATCTATATTGTGAAGAGAAATTGAAGATTTTGTTTAATTGCTGATATATTTATGATCCACGTCACATATTCAGTTTTCGGCGGCAGTTCTTCCTGTTTGTCTAGAAGTCTTCTCATCAGGGCTCTATAAATAGAGAACTACGGCAGATGTGTAATATTTAATGCAGCCGAACCGTGTATTACAATGCCGTTATGTGGTGACCTCCAAAGAGAAAAGCAAGCAAACTCGGAATAAAGTTTTTTTTTTTTTTTTTTTCGGATTTCACATCAACAGGAAGTCCGGTTAACTAAAATATCCGTGCGGAACAATACCCCAACCCATAGATCCGTGGGTGAATAATGCCAATCACCACATTACACACATCCCTTCACATTTTAATTTCCATTAAAGTATTTTGTGAGGCCTTCTAAAATGTTTTAAAATATAATTAGGGTTGTAGTTTAAGAGTTTGTAAATGATTGCGTTGCCCGCAATCGCACAACGGCACGTCCATTAAAACCACACACATGGATTAACATTGATTTAATACATTAATGTAGCCTTTGTTTCTGCTAAAAGAAGTGTCGACCAGCTGGGGCAACAAGAAAATCGGCGAAATCGAGTGTGACAATACAAAAAAATTTTTTTATTATATTTATATTGACAATAACAACCGACCGTCGGGGTAGATCATTTGCCGGGGATCGTTCTCATGGCGTCTATTATCAACGCTATGGGAGGTCTATGAAGGTCTATGGGACGCCCTGCTCGTTGAAAACTGACTCTCAAGGGGTACCCTGTCCGTAATAGAGTGACGGGGAGGGGCCCTGACCGTCCGTCAACATGTGACGGTTTGGGAGTGAGAACGTGTTGGTTATCCTGCACTCACTGAACCATCTCATCACTGCTTCAGGTGACAGGAGGATGGTGTGTGTGTGTGTGTGTTAGTTAATTAAATTATCTCTGATTATGAATAATGACATGCTTATTGGAATGATTGGAACTAGAAAGCTCAGTCCCATTGACAGAGGTGGATAATTCGTTCACATTCTTTCTTCTGATTCAAAGCAGTCTTCAAAGAACAGCAGCTCCTCAATATGCAACAGCAACTGTCCTCCATATTGTACATCACTTTTGTTGTTGCTAATAGATGAGCCATTGGTAATGTGGCTGTCATCCACAATGACAACAGTTGTAGCAGCTCAAATGTTTAATGCTCTTAGCATTAGCTCCGGAATCCGGTTAGTTTCAAGCACCAAAAATGTTTCTGGCTAGAGCAAAAGCACACGCTTACGTCGAGGCGGGGGCAGGGGCGGGATCAACTCCTGAACAACAACAAAAAGCCGGCGTTTTATCCAGTTTGTACACAACGATGGAGAAACTTAACAAGCAGCAGTGGTCCACTGAAGAGACCAGCTACCTACTGGGAATCTGGTCTTCCGAAGAGGTACAGAGGAAGCTGGAGCACAATCGGCCATTGTTGTTGTTGTCGGTGTGAGCTGTGAGGGGTTTCCACGCGGTTTGGCTTTATGAAGCAGGCACACAAACGGTTACGTCATGACGCAAACGATGACGCAGCACCAGTCGGACTCTGGGCGGTGTGAAAAGAGCCGGAGCTAAACCAAAGAGCCGGTTCTGAACCTGAAAAGCTCTAGCACGGAGCTTGAACCAGAGTTGCATTGGTGTGAATGAGGTAAAAGAAGGTCACATGGTCATCTTGGTGCTTCAAAGCTGCAATCCACAAATTATTGGGTGACATCTCGGTGGCTCTGTCCACTTATTATATGAGTAAGACCCATAACTAGGGGCGGTTTTGGCGCAGTGGTTAGAGCGTTGATCAGATCAAGGGGCGTTGATGAACTCCAGTTCGAAACCCGCCTCGGCCGCCACTGCGTCAGGCCGTTGTATCCTTGGGCAAGACACTCTAGCCGCATTTGCTCCTGTGGGTAATGTCCACAGTATTGACATTTACATGTCTAATATGTGTAGTATGTAAAGCACTTTGGGCACCTGTAAAAGCGCTCTAATTAAAAAATGTAATCCATTATTATTATTAACTAATAAAATAAAACTAACTAAACCGTTAAATATTATTTTGATAATAACATATATTTCATACTGTTCATTCATAATATGTTGAAATAAAAAAAACCCATTACAATTACAAAATAATTATATCAACAGCCCCTAAACAACAAACACACCTCTTTCATAAATAACACACTTGTTCTGCAATAATATGTTTTATGTTTCCTGTCATTTTTGTTAGGAAAGGACATGCCTGAAAGACACGACATGTTCTCCTTCTCTGAGGGTCAAGAAGAACATCCAAGAGGAACATTAAAAGCTGATTTTAAGACCAGTACAGGACATTCACTAAGAAACTACTTTTATTGTGAAAACAAAGATCTGCACACCGAATATTTTTGTAGTCTATCAGGACCATCATTTGTTTGTGATGCTGCACCTCAGAGAAGGTGTCAGGCTTATAAAGTGTGGCGAAAAACATAATCAGCTGATCGAATCATGGATCGAATGCACCTATTTCCACATCTACACTCCATCAGCTGATTATTTCTATGTGCCTCGCTTTATGAGTTTCACATCACCTGTGCCTTGTACCGCAGAGTTTGCAACGTCACAAATAAATGGGGCCAATCTTCAGTCAGATGTGAATGTGTAATCTAACATTTTCAGTAAGAATAATGGACGAAAGGAGCAAATACAAATACAATTTATTGAAATGTGAACCAAAAGTTAATCAAAAATGTTTTAAATAAAAAGCACATATGGACAGAAGGTGTAAACCTATTAAATGTATAAGTAAACACATTTAGTCAAATAAAGTGACAGACTAGGCCTGTGCAGTTGGTATCAGCTTTGCCCAGCATGGGCTCCTCCATCAGGCCTGGGGCCTCATTTATAAAGGGATATACACTCAAATAATGGCGTACGCCAGTTTCTACGCAATGTTTGCGATTTATAAAATACTAACTTGGCGGGAAAATGTGCGGTCCTCCACGCAAACTCTAACCCTATTTAGAGAGAATGGACGTCCATTCTCGGGAGACATCTGACAGTGGTGCGGTTACCCAAAGTGACAGACCTAATTTTACCTCTATTTAGAGGCAATGGACTTCCACTCTCGGGAGAGCCCCAAACGACGGACTGTAAGCAGGGTCCCACACTCAAAGGCACCCAGAGATCCAGGGTGATGCACATGGCTTTCTTACCCAGGAATGAGTGTGTGAAACCTGGGGAACATGTACAGGAATATGTCCATTTCATCCACATTTGACTCATGAAATGTACATGAAATGGACAGGAATCTGTCCATTTCATCCACATTTGACTCATGAAATGTACAGCAGAGTCACTGCTGTAAGCAGGGTCCCACACTCAAAGGCACCCAGAGATCCAGGGTGATGCACATGGCTTTCTTACCCAGGAATGAGTGTGTGAAAGCTTGGTAAAAGTGATGTGAATACAGGGGGGGAGAGAGCAGCAGCAGCAGGCTGTGACCCAGAGAGCTCCTTCCAGCACCTCGCTCTCTCCCACCCACCCACCCACCCACCCAGAGTTGACAGGCTGCTTCGCAGCACTATGTAACCCAGGAAAACAGGTTGAAACCTGTCCATTTCATCCACATTTGACTCATGAAATGTACAGGAATCTGTCCATTTCATCCACATTTGACTCATGAAATGTACAAGAACATAAGTACAGCAGAGTCACTGCTGTAAGCAGGGTCCCACACTCACAGGCAGAGATCCAGGGTGATGCACATGGGTCAGAAAAAGTCTAAGTTAACCATTGGAAGAACCAGAGAAAAGGGGTGAAAATGGATAAAATGTATCCGAAAATAGTGTCTCTTAAGGCAGGTAGAATCCCCTGACAACTCCCCTTACATTCCTCCAGAGGCAGAAAAAGTCTCTACGTTATCTTTTGGGAGAACCAGAGGAAAGGGGTGAAAATGGAGACATTGTATCCGAAAATAGTGTCTCTTAAGGTGGGTAGAATATGGGGTGACGTATATGGATACTTGAGCACCAGCAAGACCCCCACCTCCATAACCTTGTGCACCAGGCGAACCTGTGTACCCACACTTAAGCACTCCCCCACGGACTACACCAAGAGGGAACACCGGTCAGAAGTTCGTGCCCCTGGTAACACTGAATAAAAAAAATAATGTCTCAAGGTAACCAGGGGCATGCCATTAAAACTGCTATGCATTGAGGATTTTAGCCCGAGATGAGTGCTTATCTGCGGGTATCTTGTGTCAGCTTCGTGGACCCCAATTTCAAAGGAAATGTCCATGATATTGACAAACATATTTATATACAGAATGATGATTATTTTACCCTCAGATCAGTGCTTTTATGCGGGTATCACTGCTGTTAGCAGGGTGTCAGCTTTTTGTCAATTTCATCCACATTTGACTCATGAAATGTACAAGAACATAAGTACTGTACAGCAGAGTCACTGCTGTAAGCAGGGTCACACACTCACAGGCAGAGATCCAGGGTGATGCACATGGCTTTCTTACCCAGGAAGAAGTGTGTGAAAGCTGGGTAAAGTGTTCCTGCAGTCCCTCCATAACGGTAATAATGGTTAGAAATCATTTCCAGGGCAGAAAGCTGTTTTTAAAAGTGAAAAAACGATTTAAAACCGTTTAAAAAGCCATTTGAGTGCAGTTATCATGTGTCCCCACAGGAGGGCGCATCAGCCAAGTGAGCACAGTGCAAAAACAGTCAAAAACAACCTAACAAAAGGGCAAATCAATGGATTTAAAGTGCAGGGAAGCTCCGCAACACACACAGGTACATTGCTAAATCCCCACAATAGTGACAACGGTGATTTAAACTAGTTTCTGCGGGGAAAAGAGTGCTAAAAATCGGATTAAACTCTGCTAACAGTGTGCTAAAAGCCTGATTGTTTCAGAGACCCATAGCCATGACACAGTGAACCGTTTACATCCAAAAGTATCCATTTAAAAGTCATTTTTGTAGGGGGAAAAGGGTGCAGAGAGAAGCCTAAAAATGCCTCTCCAGGACCCGGAGAGCTCGCAGGTGCTGGAGAGGGGGAGACAGGCTCAGAGGCAGGCCCGGGGACCCCTGCAGAACCCACATCTGCTGGGTATCGACATGGAGGTTTGGCAGCCCGCCGTTCAGCACCCAAACTCGGCCCTGAGACCTCCAGTCCCTCTCAGCTTCATAAGAAGCCATTATCCCTCCAAACTCTTTGCTTACGGCCATACCACCCTGAGACACTAGGGGCGTTTGTATTGCTGTGTTGAGGAAGAGCTCCCGAATAGTTTGGAGCAAAACCGGAGAGAAAGTGCATTTATTGGACGTTTGTCAAGCGTGTTTTTGGACTGATCTCTCCCCAAGCAGCACTGCTGTCTGGGGAGGCCTTATTGCTGCGTTCCTATGGCGGGAATAGAAGTTATGCCGAGGAGAAAATCGGGAATGCATAGCCACTGGAAGCAGACAGGAAACAGGAAGCAGAGAGAAGCAACGATAAAGATGGAAATAAAGATTCAAAGAAGGAGGAAAACGGAGAGAACAAGGAGACAAATATAAAGAAGACAGCTATGGAGAAGGATGATGATGAAAAGAAAAGAATGGAGAATACAAAGCCAGAAGAGAAGGCCCATCCCCCTCCCGCTGCGGCAACAGCTGGAAACTCCAAAGCGAAAGAGGGGAAGGAGGGAATGAACGCTGGCGGTGGGAAAAAAGTATTCTCACTGAAAGAACATTTCGAGAATAAAGCACAAAAAGAAAAAGAAGAGGCGGTGCAGAGTGCGGGGGAAGGGCCCTCAGGAAAGAAGCTGCCTGCAGGTGGTGAAAACCAGGAAAGGGGCAGTGAAGGTGGGAAAGCTGAGGGGAAAAAAGATGGGAATTCG
The DNA here is from genome assembly GCA_028583405.1 of Pogonophryne albipinna. NCBI lineage: Eukaryota > Metazoa > Chordata > Actinopteri > Perciformes > Artedidraconidae > Pogonophryne > Pogonophryne albipinna. The sequence continues at coordinate 40,907,588 of CM053252.1, forward strand.
GAAAAGAAAGAGGGGAAAGAAAAGTCAGATGGGAGTGCAAAAGGAGGACCCAGAAAGGAAAAGGTGGGTGAGGAGGCAGAGGAGGATGTGTATCTGGCAGACCTAACACTGAAAGTTTTTGTGGAGGGTGGTGCTGTTAAGCTTACTGTGATGGATGTGGTGGTGGGAATTCAGGAGTTGTGTGGCAGAGTTATGGGGTGCAGGGTGAAAGGAGTGGGAGAATACGAGGTGACGATGAAGACGTGGGAGGGGAAGGAGAGATTGTTAGAGGGTTTAAGGGTGAAAGGGGTAATGGTGTCTGCACGGGAGCTGGTAAAAAAATGAAGTCACGGTGTCATTCATGAATTTACCAGTATACATTGATGACAGAGTGATCTTCAGGAAACTGAGTGAATGGGGGGTGGAGCCTGTATCCAGGATAATAAGAAGGATTATACCAGGGACTAAAGTGGCCGATGGAACTCGCCACCTTAGAGTGGTATTCGGAGGAGAGGTTCGCTCACTCCCGTACTCCACAAAGTTTGAGGTAGTGGGGGTGGTTGAGTTCTTCGCTGTCAAGCATGATGGGCAGACCCAGGTCTGTAGGAATTGCCTCATGCCCGGCCATATCTTTAGAGAGTGTCCGAAAATTACGTGCTACAGATGTAAAGGGGTAAGGCATTTGGCGAGGAACTGTGAGAGAGAGAGGGGAAGACGTGAGGAAGAGGACTTTTTCCCCCCACCTGAGTCTACCTTTGCCCCCCCCCCCCCACCGCCCCCCCCCGGCCTCGGGACCTGACACCCCCCCCCAGCCCACCCACTACCCCAACCCCTGTCCCAGCCCCTGCCCCCACCGCGGCCGATGGTCCAGGCCCGGTCCCCTTTGTCTGCAGGAGACCCACTGGGATGAGAGGTGTGTGGATGAGGTCAGAAAGGAGTGGTTGGGTGATGTATATGCTAATAATGGGGGTGTGAATGCTAAGGGGGTGGCTATTTTGGTGAAAGCAGGGGTGGTGGAAAAAGTGGAGAAAGTTGAGGATGATGGTGAAGGGAGGATGATTGGAGTGATTTTTGAATACATGGGTGAAAAGTTTAAATTAGTTAATGTGTATGCTCCCAATGAGGAGAAGGGAAGGAGGGAGTTCTTTGAGGGTTTGGAAGGGAAGTGTGGGAGGAATAGCATGATTGTTGGGGACTTTAATGTGTGGTGTGGGATAATTGATGTGGCCGGGGGGATGTGCTTCAAAAGGGATTCCTCACCAGACATGCTAAAAAAAATCATGGGGCGAAATGGAATGTGTGATATGTGGAGAGAAGGAAATATGAACAAAAGGGTGTTTTCAAGAAAGCAGGTGGTGGAGGGGGTGCTAAAGCAGAGCAGAATTGATATTCTATACTGTAACCCCCTGATCCCACCGGAAGCGTCTGCGCTGCGCTGCGGCTGCGCCGCGCTGCGACCTTCTCCTGCGTCATAACCCACCAGGCGCGTTTCAAAACGTTTCACAGCCTCGCAGTTGTTGTTGATTTTGGAATATTTCCTGGACATTTGTACTTCTACAAGTAAGTAGGCTACGTAGTTAAATGGTTTATGTTTGTGTCTGTTTAAATCGTGTTTATTGTTGTTATTTCCTATTTTGTTGGGTTGTAGACTACAGACACAGTTAATAATAATTGTAATATTCCAGTTATAAACGACATGAATCAAAGATGTGTTGCTGTATTTTAGTGGTAAACAAATATGCATTCATCATCATAATTATTCTATATATATATATATATAATTTACAGTGCCTGTAAACCGGAGGAGAACGCTGGCATGTATTCTCCTACTTGAAAGACTACGGGGGTGGGGGGAGGAGAAGGAGCCGGTTTTGGGTGCACCCCCTCAACCAGCAAAGGAGACAACAAGGTGATTTTCATCACTTCCTGCCTGCGCTTGTTGTGGCAGATATCTCTGCTCCGCGCCGATCATATATGAGTTTGCTTTAAAAGAAGGAAAACCCAAAACAACCATGATAGGGGTTAAACAATAATCTGCTTTAATGATAAACGGTAAGAATACAAATACACTTCTCAAAAGGGGTATCGGCCCACCCCCTGCTCTGGTCCAAATGCCGGGAGAACTTCTCATCTTGACGGCAGGAGCAAAAGAGACCGAACCAACAGATAGAACAGGCTTACATGCAGAAAACAAAACAGGAGGGGTTGGGTCAGCTGGTCATCTTTTCAGGTCATCTCATTGGAAGATGTAAAAGATGGCTTTTCTTTGCGAGTCAGCCAGGATAATAAACAAGTGTCTCTGAGATGGTAGTAAAATATATCTGGTGTCCGTTATCTCACTTTCCTGCATAGACTTTCACACACACACTTTCCTGCACATTCCAGAGGCCTGAGCTGTGTCCAAATAATATCCCCTTGTTCACAAAGATAATACATATTAATACTCTCATATTTCCAGCTACTGGTTACACAGACTGCTTATTATGAATACAAAGTAATTAAACACACACATCTACTATTCAAAGTATGTAGACTTCACTGACATGTTGGAAATCGTTAAGAAGAATATCCCCTCCCCCACCTAGTCTCCTGCCCTGCAAACCTACACCTCCCCCACAGAGCAATAAAACCTGTTTACTCCAAGCACCCCAGAATGTTTGAGCAAGTTTTAGTCCTCACATTTATGAAAGGATAAAAAAGAGAAATCAATACAAAACACAAACACAGGTATTGTTTAAACAGTATTCACTTAACTGCTACTATTGATAATTTCCAGAGAAACTCAAGGGGCCTCTTTTAATATCTGGAAGTTGCAACAAGACTTTCTGCCATTTCAAATGTAACACACTTCCCAAATATCAGATGACAATAATCTTCAATACGCTGCGCTGCGCCGCGTCAAAAATAGGATTCATCCTATATTTTAGAAATTCCTTGCGGCGAGGAGCTTCTGGGACGCTTCGAGCCGCGGCGCAGCGCGGCGCAACGGGTCTGGTGGAATAGCACCCATTGACTAGAGTGGCCGCGATCGCTAAAAACGCCGCAGCCGCAGCGCAGCGCAGACGCTCCTGGTGGGATTAGGGGGTAAGGGGAGCATGGGAGGGAAGATAGGTAACATTGGTTACAGAGCGGTGGCCATGAGTGATCATGCGATACTCCACTTCGGGTTGAATGAAAGGACTAGGGGGAAAAGTGGGGGTGTGTGGTGTTTGAATGGATTGCTCTTAAAAGAGGAAGGTTACAGGAATAAAGTTAAGGAGTGTATTTTAAAACCGGGGAGGTTGGTGGGTGTGGATGCAGCATTATGGTGGGAGAGGTTCAAGGAGGACATTAAGGAAATCAGTATAAAGTATAGTTGCGAAAGAAGCAGAAAAGAAAGAGAAAGAGAGAAGAAGGTTAGAAGGGAGCTAGAAAGAGAGGAAGGGAAGATGAGTGAGGAGGTTGGAAGGGACCTGGGGAACTATGTGAGGTTACAAGAGGAGCTAGGAGACATGGAAAGGGGGAAGTGTATGGGGGCAATGGTAAGGAGTAGGGCAAAATACTTGGTGGCACTAGCTTCTTCCTAGGGTTGGAGAAGAGGAAACAGGGGGGGAACTACATTGCACAAATTGAGGGGGAAAAGGGGGAGATAATCACGGACCTAGTAGGGATAGCTAAAAGGGTTGAGGGGTTCTATGGGGATCTGTTTAAGGAAGAAAGGATAGATGAGGGGAGCTTAGAGTTAACGTTGAATAGCATGAAACGGAGACTGAGTGAAGAAGGGAGGGATATGTGTGAAGGGAAGATATGAAAGGGAGAGATTGAGATAGCACTGAAAGGGTTAGGGAGAAACAAAAGCCCGGGGCTAGATGGGTTAACAACATAATTTTATGTGGAGTTCGGGGAGGTCCTGGTGCCGATACTGGGTGTGCTTTTTGAGCAGCTGGAGGAGAGGGAGGAATTGCCGGCCGATCTCTCAACAGGGGTGATTAGTTTATTATATAAAAAGGGAAGTAGGGATAGGTTACGATAGATTATATGAAGAAGGGCATAGGAGGGGTGGTCGTGAGCCTGGACCTGAATAAAGCGTTCGATAGGGTGAATCACACTTACTTGTTTAAGGTGCTGGAGAGAGCGGGATTTGGGGATGGGTTGACAGGGTGGATAAGGAGGATTTATGCTGGGGCGGTGAGTTACGTGAAAATAAATTGGATAATCACCAATGTATTCAAACTGGGGAGATCAGTCCGGCAAGGGTGCCCTCTCTCCGCCATGCTGTACGCGTTATCAGCGGAGCCGCTGGCGGCGTTGCTGATACAGAACAAAAGCATCAGAGGAATAGAGGTGCCAGGCGGGGGAACTAGTCTGATATTCCAATACGCAGACGATACAACGGTGATGGTGAGGGACATGGGAAGCGTAAGAGGGATTTTTGAGGACATAAGGACATATGGAGGGGCGTCAGGGGCAAAAGTGAATAAGGAGAAATCAGAATACATGGTGCTGGGAGGGGGAAGGGTAGGGAAGATGGAGATGGGGTTGAAGGAGAATAAAGAATATTTTAGAGTGTTAGGGATAAACATGGGAATTGAGGATAGGGTTGGAAGAGACGTACAATATGAGGGCATCATTGAGGGGATTAGGAAAACCTTGAGGTTTTGGAAGGGGAGGAAATTGAAACTAAGGGGCAAAATAATAGTAACAAATGGGTTAATAATGAGCAAATTGGTTTATGTAATGACTGTGATGGATGTGCCAGAAAAGGTAATAAAGGGAATTGATAAAATAATAAGTGAGTTCATTTGGAATGGGAAGGGGGTCAGAATAGCAAAAGAGGTGATGGAAAACGACTATAAAGATGGAGGCCTAAAGCTGATAAATCTCGAAAGGAAGCTTGGGGCATTAAGAGTTAAAGTGATGATTAAATACCTGGACAAGGGAAAGGAATTTATATGGAAGATTTTTATGAGGGAGGCGCTGGAGAGATGTGGGAAATGTGGGGACAGCGCAATCTTTATGAAAATAAGACAGGGGGACATGGTTGGGATAAGCGATTTTCAGAGGGAGGTGGTGAGTGCGTGGGGCTCCTTGTTGCCCAGGGTGAAGTATGAATGTGGCAGCGCTAAGCAGGTGTGGATGCAGCCCATCTTCCTGAACCCAAAGATAACGAAGGAGGGGGTTTGTTTATTCAACCTGCCCATGTGGAGAGCGGGGTTCAGGATTCTAAAGGATCTGGTGTATGAATTTGTGCCAGGTTTCATGAGGGCACAGGTGGTGGTGGATGAAGTAAGGGGAAAGGATCTCATAATGGGCTCCGGCACAGCCGAGAACATCATGGAAAGCATAAAAGAGGGGATGCCGGTTGAATGGAAAAGGATGATGGAGAATGAGACTGTAAGGGGGTGTGAGAATGAGAATGTGTTGAAGCTATATGTGGGTGAAGGAAATAAAATGTGTGAGTTGGGGAATGTTAAGACCAGGAAAATCTATGGGATGCTGGCCAAAGAAATCATCAGGAGGCCAGCAGGGGAAAAAGTGTGGGGTAAGGTAATGAATGATGTGAAAGTGGAAGGTATTTGGGGGAACTTGAGGGTGAAAGGGAATAATGTTGAATGTGAGAATTTTGATTTCCTGTTGAGACATAATAGGATTTTCAATAATCTAATCGTAAGTATGTTCGATGAGAAGGTGAATAAAGAGTGTGATGTCTGTAAAATGGGTGTTGAAAACTGTATGCATGAGTTCTTTGAATGTAGTAAATTGGGGATTTTTTTTGCCAGGATGAAAGAGCTGATTGAGAGGTGTTGGAATGGGTGTGGAAAGAATTGTGGATGTTTGGTTGGAGAGGGAAGATTGACGAATGCAATGTGGGTCTCCTGAATCTTGTATTGAGTCATGCGAGATATGCGGTCAAAGTTAGGCGGAATTACGCACATTATGAAAATAAACGATTAGGGGTATGGGATATCATGGAGAGAAGTTTAAAAAGGGATATAGGTATGCTTTTTGTGTACATGAAGAGGGCTGAATTTGTGAGCATGTTTGTTGATGATTGCTCACTCATTGAAGTGAGGGAGGGGACTCTGGTTTTTCATTTTGCAATGTAGCCAGGCATAATGAGGATGTCCTATAGTATAACATGTGGTGTGTAATGATTAGATGTAGCGATAACATGCTTTTATTGATTTCAAGTAAGGCCCCACATGGAGGGCAGTGTGAATTTTGTACAAAATGAGTTTTCTATAATAAAAGATTAAAAAAAAAAAAAGCACGCCCAATCTCGTCCGATCTCGGAAGCTAAGCAGGGTCGGGCCGGGTCAGTACTTGGATGAGAGACCGCCTGGGAATACCCGGTGCTGTAAGCTTTTTTGTTGTTAAATACAGGCACATCCATGGTGATAAGATAAGATTTATAACCGAAAATAGCATGCTAAACGTGGGTAGATTAGTTTCAAAGGTCGGGGGGACTGTTTTAATTCAGTTTGCAATTAAAATGGGTCATTCAGAATGTGATGTTTAACAATAAATAGAACACGAAGCAGCTCCAGCATCTCTCCCTCACATGAGCAAACAGGATATGTCAGACTACCAGGAGCCAGAGAGCGAAAACCACCTCTCTGTGGCCGCTCACAGACCCCCAAATGACGGGCTAAGCAGCTCCAGGTTCGCTCCCTCACATGAGCAAACAGGCTATGTCAGACTTCCATGAAATACACCGGGAAAACCACCTCTCTGTGGCTGCTCACAGACCCCCAAATGACGGTGTGAAGCTGGTCGTTGAGCGGCCCAGACCAAGCAAGGAGGCAGAGGCAGAACGTCCAAAAATATAACCCGACGTGGGCATTTATTAAAATCATGGGCACAAAGTTCACAGCCTCAATCCTGCTGTTCTCCTTGCACACATCCTGCAGCCACAAGGATCTCACAAACACTACCAGCCTCCTCAACAGACAGGGAAACATAGCCTAAATACACACACTCTAATCAGCACAACAAGACACAGGTGAGGGGGGAGGAGACAACACAGGACACCAGGTGCACACAATCATCAGCCACAGACATCAACTGTGCAATCACGCTAATAAAGTGCAATATTACGCGGCCTGAAGCCGGCAGTCCATAGTGACGAAGTTACCTTTGTCACATTTCCTTCCCACGTTTTATGGTCAAAGGAGGAAAGAGTGATAGAACCGGGGTAAAGCAAAGAAAGTGTCCGAAAATAGTGACTTGTAACCCGGGTAGAGAGTATGTCATCTCTCGGTCCTATCCTCCAGACAACATGGTAACGTGGGGACAACAGTACCTCCGGGCGCTCCATCCCGCTCCGGCATTCGCCGCAGCGGGGGGAGGAGGCATTGAACCCCTCACACCTGCCCCCGGAGGAGGCAGGGGAGTCAGGTACCCGGAGGGCGCACAGTGGACGGCCAGGGCGAGGCCGTCACACCGCGCTGGAGTCAGAGTTCCGAGTGTTCGAGCCGGGTCCCGGTGAAACGCAGGACGGAGCACCCGGCAGGAGCCTCCAGCAGACCCCCCCTCGCGGGTCCCTCGGAAGAGGCGGAGAGGTGGGTGTTTTTCATCTGCTGGCGGACTGCCGGGGAGAACGCGCTGCTCGGGAGCCAGGCTCAGAGTGAGTGGCAGTGGGTGCCCGCGCACCTGCCTTTTACAGCGGGAGCACGAGCTGGTCTCGGGGAGGGAGAGAAGAGAGGAGCGGAGGCTTCCGAAACAGCCAGGGCCCTCCCCTCAAACACACCCCTCAATCTTGACAAGACAAACAGCAAGAAGAGTCCCCTGACAACTCTCCTTACATTCCTCCAGAAGCAGAAAAACTCTAGGTTATCTTTTGGGAGAACCAGAAGATAACTTATCAAATTCTAGCGATCTCGAGCCGGTTTCTCAAACTTACATACCCTACCTTTAAATAAACGAAACGAAAAATATAGCCTACTTATGCAAACAACATTGAATCTGGACTTGAAATTATTCTGATTAGGCATAGCCTACATTGCAAATAAGCAGACAGCGCTGCTTTTTTCACACACACACACACACACACACACACACACACACACACACACACACACACACACACACACACACACACACACACACACACACACACACACACACACACACACACACACACACACACACACACACACACACACACACACACACACACACACACACACACACACACACACCTTGCGTTTTGAAGACTGATACATCCGAAATGGATGAACAAACTTTGCAGCCCAGTTTCCCAGCTTTGCAGTCTATCCACGGGTATTCCTCTTGTTTCCTCCGCCACATCTCCTCCGTCCATACCTCTGGGAAAGGTGAGCTTGAGCTAGCCAGGGGAACGTTGCTAGCGCAGCTAACGTTAACGTTAGTGCTAGCATTATCATTATCCACGTCTTTAGGCGGCTCTTCTGATGATGTAGTACTTCACTTCACTTCACTTGTAGCTTCGGTGCTGCTAGCCTCTTTCCTCTTGTGAATTATATTCTTTTTAGAAAAGAAGTCAAGTAAAAAATGTTTGCCTGCCATTATAGAGCTTTTTCGTTAGCGGTCTTCTTGAAGGAAAGAGCTGCCGCAAAATCGGCGGGCGGTAAGCTGGCCGTGGTTGAGTCACTTGCGTGATGACGAATCATATTTTTTTAAGGAAATCGTTTTTATTATAATTACTGTGAAATGTATTATGTTTTTGTCATTATTACAACAAATACACACTTGCAACTGATAAGACTGGCAATGATTTTATATTTATTAGACTATTAAAAAAAAGATCATGCTCCAAATAAGTGGGGGTACGGCGTACCCCCGCGTCCAACGCCCACTACACCACTGCGCCTCTCTATTTGGACTGGTAGATCTTGGCAGACTGGCAACTTTAAAAGTAGCTCTCGGTTCAAAAAAGGTTGGGCACCCCTGCCTTGGATGATGGGTTAGTAGACTACAAGCTTTAGGAATCCAAAGTACAACATATAATAAGTACCCTGTATCAAGATTGATGCAAAACAAGTGAAATCTGACCTTTTTAGAGAGGTTTGGGTGGAAATGGGCGTTTTTGCCGTTTCTCTGGAACCCATTGGTCGATGCGCTAACCTCTGGTGGCTACCATTAGCAGCTAATTTTTCTTCTCCGATTTTTGCATAAAAATTGAATTATGGATTATCAATACTTTTTTTTAAAGTGACAGACACATTGGATTAACCTATGGATTAACCTTCAGCCGCGTTTTGTCTCGTTTTAATGCCATTGTTGAACACGACTTTTGATCAGAATAACAGCTAAGGTGAGCATATCTCCGTGTTTTGCTACCTAAAGCTACGTTGTGTGTTGTCTGTATTTGCTTCCCCTGTCACAGCAGTGTTGCTTTGTAACGCGTTACTGTAACGCAACTACTTTTTGCGGTAACTAATAGTGTTACTAGTTACCTATTCCCATTAAGTAACGCCGCTATAGTTACTGTGATTTAAATGGGTGCGTTACTGCGTTACATTATGTGATGGAACTTAACCGAATCTCCCTGCGGATGTAATTTACAGGCGAATACAGCGATGTCCTCTCACAGCACCATGGAAAAGTGAAGGTAATCAGAGAGGAGTGATGATTGGTTAACGCGGTTACATTTCAGGGTAAGCCAATCAGAGACAGAGTTGGGCGGGTCTTGTCTTATGGGGAAAATACACACACACACGGCAACGCACACACACACACACACACACACACACACACACACACACACACACACACACACACACAATGGCAGATGCAAGTATCAGCGAGACCAGCAGCGCATTTGCAACTTGGAAATATAACCACTATTTTCAATTTGTGGGGATAAAGGACGGACGCAAAAAATCTTACGGTAAAATGTAAACTGTGTGCAGGACAGAAAGCATTGTCCACATCGAAAAACAGCAATGCCAATCTCCTGAAGCACCTAAGTAATGTACATGGGGCTATAAAACTAGTCGCCAAAGACCCCACCGTCTCAACCACCGGCAGTGACCCAGATGGAGCAACACCATCTAAACTCTTTTGAGTTTTATTGTTCCACTACATTTCATAATGATAATTGCTACAATGATGGAGAGTTGTCTTTTCTCTTACTGTGCCACAGAACAACACAAAAACTTGGATTTGTATTGTTATTATTTTTAAAGTAAAGTAACTGGTTACTAGTTACTTTTATAATTTAGTAACTAATAAAGTAACTAGTTACTTTTTTGAGAGCAGTAACTATAACTATTACTAGTTACTTTTTAAAGTACATACCAGTGTTTCCCCTATATACAAATAGTGGCGGCGCAGCGCCGCTGCTGAAATATGCGCTCCGCTGCAAAAAAAAAAAAAAGAAGTTTTTATTAAAATAATAATAAGTGGTGACCCTTTTTCATTTTTGATTGTTTGTTATGTGGATTTGTAGTATTTGTGTTACTGTATGTTCAATAAAGGTGTATTTTTGCAAAATGTTGAGACATTGCCACTGTATGTAGCTACTAGGCAGGGCCGATTTTTGGTGCCAGATCTGGGGGGGCGCTGCGCTGGTAGCTCTGGGAGGGGAAAAAACATTTTTGACCGTTGGCACTCATCCTAATTTTCGGCCTTGATTTAACAACATTCATAATTAAGTAAAACACCCTTTTCACCCCGGTTACACTTTTCATTTGCCCTGTACGATGGGCGCTGTAAGTGATGAAAGTGGGGGATGTTGGCTTATCAGGCGCCCGCAGCTCACAGCCAAAGTACAAGCGTGGGAGCGAGAGAGCCAGCGAGGGAGAGAGAGAGAGAGAGAGAGGGCGCACCGGTACCGACGCTGTTGTTATTTGAATCTGGTGCTAGCTGCGCTAACGGATATAAGAAGTAGATGTTTCTATACAACCAGGGTGGAGGAGAGCTCTCCTGTCAGACTGAGAGGCTCAGTGAGGTAAAGGACTCTGAGTGTTTAATTTTAGTCTAAGTCATCTTAGTGGGTGTAAACACATATTTCCAAGGCACTCCTTTATAATTATTAGGATAACTAAAAACAGGTTTGAAATCATTCCAATGTATACTATAGGATAGTAATCCAAAAATATCGTTTAAAGTTGGAGAGATACAAAAATATGCATAAATAAATGTTAACTGTAAGGTTTCAGCGTTAGAATCGGGGAGCTTATTGTGTTGTGTTATTCTGGTGGCCTTGCAGTTTATTTTGGTGTTGGCTCTGTCCTCTCGTTGCAGGTGTCATCACTTCCTGTCGTGGGGTGTCACTTGCCAGCTTGATTGTGATCTCCTGTTTCTGGATTGTTTGCACCTGTGCCTCATTAACTGTTGTGTATTTGTAGCCCTGTTCTCCTGTTGTCTTTTGTCGGTTCGTCTTGTCTATGTACCAAGTCCATGTCTGTATTCCCTCGGTTACCATTGAGCGTACTTTTAGTAGAACCTAGCAAACTTTTGAGTGTCCTAGTAGATCCTAAAAACCTTGTCATATTATTAGTTGAACCTAGCGAACTTTTGAGTATCCTAGTAGATCCTAAAAACCTTGTCACACTATTAGTTGAACCTAGCGAACTTTTGAGTATCCTAGTTGATCCTAAAACCTTTTGTATAATAAAAGGCATTCTTGGAAATCAAGAAAGAATCGTGCATCTGAGTCTTTGTGAGTCCTTCGTGTCAGAACGAACCGACCAAACAAGATGGACTCAGCCGATTCCACCGTGGTCAAGACGGCTTTGCAGGTGCAAGGAACACGCCTGCATCAACAAGCGGAACAGCTGACAACAATGCATCAGGGGGTTCAGGACTTAAATGCCCGTCAGCACAACTTCCAGGCAACAGTGACTACGGAAATAAATCACCTGGCGGAGAAAATGCGGGACATACTTACGCACCTCGAGGCACGACCTGCGGTTCCTGCGGCAGAGTTTTCCGGTCCAGCGGAGGTCAGGGTTGCGGAGAGACCCGTTCAAATACCCATGCCATCGTCTGCACTCCGCCTCGCTTCACCGGAGATGTTCTCCGGGGATTCCGGAAACTGTCGTCCATTCCTGGTACAGTGCGATCTCCATTTCAAAAATCAGCCCGCAGCATTTCCTACAGATCAAGCTAAGGTGGCGTTCATAGTATCTCACTTGACGGGAAGAGCGGGAGCCTGGGCAACAGCAGAATGGGCCCGAGACTCGCCGGTGTGCCAGTCGTTAAGGTTATTCATGGATTCTCTAAAAAACATTTTTGACCAAACAGCACCCGGGAGAGAGTCAGCAAGAGCCCTGGTGAATATCAGACAACGGCAGAGGAGAGTGGCGGATTACGCGATCGAATTCCGGACCCTGGCAGCGGAAAGTGGATGGAACTCAGCGGCTCTTTTCGATGCGTTTCTGCATGGATTAGCGGATCCCATAAAGGATCAGTTAGCTCCATTAGAGCTGCCAGTAGAATTGGACTCGCTCATCGCCATGGCTATCCGGGTGGACCAACGTCTAGCAGAGAGACTTCGGGAGAAAGCAGCTTCCACTCCACGGTTCGGACGGGAGTTACAGAGGGAACACTACGGCTGGCGGAGGAATACTCGGACTTCGTCTCCAGAGCGACCAGCGCCCCCTAGCACCGCGGAGGAACCGATGCAGCTCGGAAGAGCCAAACTCACCCCGGAGGAGCGTCAGCGCCGCCTACGGGAGCGGCGGTGTTTCTACTGCGGCCAGCAGGGTCACGTTCTGGTAGCCTGTCCGGCAAAAAGATCAGGTTCATCAGCGGGAAGAGGGACGCTGGTGAGCCGAGTGACTTCTTTCGACCCTTCCTCGAGAAGACTGACTCAGGTACAAATAAAACTGAATGATAAGACTGTATCTCAGGATGCATTAATTGACTCTGGGGCTGATGAGAGCTTGTTAGACTGGGAGCTGGCTAAAGAGTTGAAATTAAACATTGTCCTTCTAGATCAGCCATTAGAGGCTAGCGCGTTGGATGGCCGCCTTTTATGTACAGTCACTCATCGCACGGAACCCATAGAAATGATCATAGATCAGGAGCACCGTGAACATATTAGTTTTCATTTATTCAACTCAGCTCAACAGCCTCTCATTTTGGGTTACCCTTGGCTTGTTAAACATAACCCTCACATGGACTGGCTTACAGGAAAGGTTAAGGGGTGGGGAAATGAGTGCTCTCGTTCATGTTTAGCCTCTCATACAGGTTCGAGTGGACCGCACAGAGCTGGGAACTTTAAACAGGCGTCAGATAGGGACAGTGGCACTCCTTCTAAGCAGTCTGACTTTCCTGACTTATCCAAAGTGCCAGAGTGTTACAGTGACATTAAAGAGGTGTTTAACAAGACACGAGCTACTTCCTTGCCTCCCCATAGACCGTATGATTGCCCCATAGAACTTCTCTCGGGCTCTACTATCCCCAAAGGACGGTTGTATTCTCTCTCTGGTCCTGAAAGGGAGGCCATGGAAGAGTATATCGGATCTTCACTCAAAGCTGGCTTGATTCGGCCATCCTCATCCCCAGCAGCAGCAGGTTTCTTTTTTGTAGGGAAAAAGGACGGTTCATTAAGGCCCTGTATTGACTACAGTCCACTTAATCAGATCACCGTTAAGAACAGATATCCCCTTCCACTCATCTCTACGGCATTCGAACTGTTACAGGGAGCCAAGGTATTTACCAAGTTGGACTTAAGGAATGCATATCATCTTGTGCGCATTCGGGAGGGGGATGAGTGGAAAACAGGGTTCAATACACCTACGGGACATTACGAATATTTGGTGATGCCTTTTGGACTTTGTAATGCACCTGCTGTTTTCCAAGCCCTCATCAATGATGTATTAAGAGATTTCCTGAATATTTTCTGTTTTGTGTATCTCGATGATATTCTCATCTTTTCTCCAGATACAAAGACTCATGTTAACCATGTTCACCTTGTTCTTCAGAGACTTTTGGCCAACCATTTGTTTGTAAAAGCCGAAAAATGCGAGTTTCATGTGAACTCTGTGGCCTTTTTGGGTTTTGTTATTTCCCCTAACAAGGTGGAAATGGACCCAGCTAAGGTCAGTGACGTGGCGAATTGGCCCACGCCAGACTCTAGAAAAAAGGTTCAGCAATTCTTGGGGTTTGCTAATTTTTACAGACGGTTTATACGCAATTTCAGTGCTATTGCCTCTCCTCTCCATGTCCTTACCTCTCCCCATGTTCAGTTTGTGTGGAATCCACAGGCAGAGAAATCTTTCCTGGAACTGAAGAAGAGGTTCACCACAGCTCCCATCCTGACTGTACCTGATCGCCACCGACAGTTTGTGGTGGAAGTGGACGCCTCCAACGACGGCGTTGGAGCTATACTGTCCCAGAGGTCAGCAGGGGACAACAAACTTCATCCATGTGCATATCTCTCCCGTAAGCTATCTTCTGCGGAGAGGAATTACGACGTGGGAAATCGGGAACTGTTGGCTGTGAAGATTGCTTTGGAGGAGTGGCGGCACTGGTTGGAGGGAGCGGAGCAGGATTTCCTGGTCTGGACAGATCATAAGAACCTGCAATACATCAGGAAGGTCAAACGTCTGAACTCTAGGCAGGCCAGATGGGCTTTGTTCTTCAATCGATTTAGGTTCACTCTGTCATATCGTCCTGGCTCGCAGAATGGAAAGCCTGATGCACTCTCCAGAATATATGATCCTGAGCCAGTCCCCAAGAGTCCAGACCCCATTCTACGGCCAAACCGAGTGATAGGGAGTGTGACCTGGCCCATTGAAGCCAAGGTCAAACAGGCAAACGTTGGAAATCCTGTCCCAAGAGGGTGCCCTCAGAATCGCTTGTTTGTGCCGGAGCAACTTCGATCTCAAGTTGTTCATTGGGCCCATACGTCTGTACTTACCTGTCATCCTGGAAATAAAAGGACCCTTTTCATGGTGAGACACAGATTCTGGTGGCCGGGGATGTGGAAGGATGTTGCAGAATATGTAGCAGCGTGCCCCGTGTGCGCCAGGAACAAGACTTCGCGGCAAGCTGCGGCAGGTCTTCTCCAACCTCTGCCCATTCCCAACAGACCATGGTCTCACATTGCTTTGGATTTTGTGACAGGATTACCAACATCGGCAGGTAATACCACCATACTCACTGTGGTTGATCGTTTTTCTAAAATGGCACACTTTGTCGCCATGCCCAAATTACCTAATGCCAAAGAAACAGCAGAGGCCATGTTGACCCATGTGTTCAGGATCCATGGTTTTCCCAGTGATGTCGTTTCAGACCGAGGCCCACAGTTCGTGTCACGTTTTTGGAAGGAGTTTTGTCGCCTAATCCAAGCCACTGTTAGTCTGACCTCCGGATACCACCCACAGTCGAATGGACAAGCGGAGAGGATGAATCAGGACTTGGAGACCTGTCTGAGATGTCTAGCGTCCGAGAAACCCACCACCTGGAGTAAGAGTCTGATTTGGGTGGAGTATGCGCACAACACTTTACCCACATCAGCCACTGGTATCTCCCCGTTTCAATGTGTCCATGGGTACCAACCTCCATTGTTTCCGGAGCTCGAGAAAGAGGTCACTGTACCATCAGCCCATGCTCTGGTTCGACGCTGCCGTCGGGTCTGGGCGGGAGTTCGCCATATGTTGCAGAGGAGTGCGGCTCGCATGAAAGTATTGGCCGACCGGAAACGACGTCCAGCCCCCAAGTACCAGGCCGGACAACAAGTGTGGCTATCTACCAAGGATCTTCCTCTCCATGTCGCCTCCAGGAAGCTGGCTCCCCGGTTCGTTGGTCCTTTTCCCATAGCCAAAGTGATTAACCCTGTTGCTGTCCGTTTATGTCTGCCAAGATCCATCAAGGTCCACCCCACGTTCCATGTCAGTAAGGTGAAACCGGTCAAAGTGAGCAGACTGGTCCCCGCCTCCACGCCCCCTCCACCTCCCCGGATTGTCGACGGAGGTCAAGTGTACACTGTGGACAAGATACTGTCTGAAAGGAAGAGGGGCCGAGGTAGACAGTTCCTGGTTGACTGGGTAGGGTATGGATTAGAGGAGAGGTGTTGGATCCCAGGCAGGTTCATCGTGGACAAAACTCTGATATCTGACTTTGATAGAGAACAGTCTCAGGCTTCAGGGACGTCAGGAGCCGTCCGTAAGAGGGGGGGTACTGTAAGGTTTCAGCGTTAGAATCGGGGAGCTTATTGTGTTGTGTTATTCTGGTGGCCTTGCAGTTTATTTTGGTGTTGGCTCTGTCCTCTCGTTGCAGGTGTCATCACTTCCTGTCGTGGGGTGTCACTTGCCAGCTTGATTGTGATCTCCTGTTTCTGGATTGTTTGCACCTGTGCCTCATTAACTGTTGTGTATTTGTAGCCCTGTTCTCCTGTTGTCTTTTGTCGGTTCGTCTTGTCTATGTACCAAGTCCATGTCTGTATTCCCTCGGTTACCATTGAGCGTACTTTTAGTAGAACCTAGCGAACTTTTGAGTGTCCTAGTAGATCCTAAAAACCTTGTCATATTATTAGTTGAACCTAGCGAACTTTTGAGTATCCTAGTAGATCCTAAAAACCTTGTCACACTATTAGTTGAACCTAGCGAACTTTTGAGTATCCTAGTTGATCCTAAAACCTTTTGTATAATAAAAGGCATTCTTGGAAATCAAGAAAGAATCGTGCATCTGAGTCTTTGTGAGTCCTTCGTGTCATTAACTAGGTCAAATAAGATATGAATGAACAACAAAAATAAAATAAGCTACATTTATTTGTTATTGGCTATGGTAGGTTATTGGTTATTTTCATATACTTATTTGATTATTAAAATGTAAACCGATCTTTTTCATATGGGTGTTTTAGAGTTGTACCCCTTAGATCAGTTCTCTAGTAATTGTGTGCTCAAAGTTTACCAGATTGAAGCATTTTACTTTAAAATGTTCAACAAAATCTTCCCAGGGGGCATACCCCCGGACCCCCCTAGAGGATGTGACGTCCACCCCCCAATTCAAACAAGTTCATACAATAATGAATACATTTGAAGCCATTTTGACGTATATTACCTATGTCAATAAGTTTCTGTTTTTGTAGTGTATTGAGATTTTTCATTTATTCTTTACAAAATTTCACCTAGGGCAGCAAATTGGCTAGAACCGGCCCTGGTACTAGGCCTCAAGAGCCTTTCTTGTGCTGACACATAGAAACAAATTGGCGGGGCGCACTTCGCACGCACAAAAAAATCACACACTTACATTATGCTGGGCCCACGTGCCTTAGCACCGCTGCTATGACTCCATCCTAGGGGAAACACTGCATACAGTATGATGGCTTGAACTAGTGGGAGAAATGGCACAAGTAAATATATATGCACGTTCATTCTCACAACGCGTCAGACACAAGAAAATATACATTAAAGGGGACCTATCATGCAAAATGCACTTTGTGGTGTCTTTTATACATAAATACGTGTCCCCGGTGCGTCGGGGAACTCACGCAGCGTCAGAAAATAAAACCCTCTCTCTTTTCCTCCGTACCCAAATCTTTTAAAAACAGGGGTACAACGAGCGGATACAGATTTGCTGCCGATCTGACGTCAAATCGACAGCGGACCCACAGAAAATTGCTATCAGAAACAATGCCTGACGTGTTTTGGACGTAATCTCGTCTTTGTTTACATTAGCAAGCCTCGCTAACACTCAGAGCTAACCTGTACTGGAGAGCACATGTGTTTAAAAAGCAGGAAATAAAAAAAGGAACTCACCTTGTGATAAACCCGCAAGAGAAAAAGCATTTGAGATCCATCCTGTTTCAGAAATAATCTTTAAAGTGGTTTAGAACAGGATGGCGTTTTATCACAGCAGAATGTAACTTTATCTCCGGTAGAATTCTGAGCAGGCATTAGCTCCGCCTCCTCTTTTTTTTTGTTCAAGCTAAGGACCCAAAATCTGCGTTTCTCTAACAGGGCTGTAAAAGAGGGGTCAAAAGGGTGGGTGGAGGGAGTCCGGAGGACGGGCTCGGGCCGACAGCCCAGGGGCACAGCGGAGGACCCGGAAGGTGGTCTCGGGCGGAAACCCCAACAGGACAGGATCAGGTGTTGGCAGGAAATCCGGTGGAACCCCCAACAAAACAGGACATGGAGTTGGCAGGACCCTCAGCGGAACCCCCAACGACACTGGACGTGGAGTTGGAAGGACCCTCAGCGGAACCCCCAACGACACAGGACATGGAGTCGACAGGACCCTCAGCGGAACCCCAACGACACAGGACATGGAGTTGGCAGGACCCCCGACGAAACAGGTGTCGGCTGGACCCCCAACGGCACAGGACATTGGGTTGGCAGGACCCCCGGTGAGACAGTAGTCGGCGGGGCCTCCAATGGCACAGGACATAGGGCTGGCAGGACCCCCGGCAGAAGAGTAGTCGGCGGGACCTCCAACGGCACAGGACATAGGGTTGGCAGGACTTCCGACAGTAGAGTAGTCGGCGGGGCCTCCAACGGCACAGGACATAGGGTTGGCAGGACCCCCGGCGGGACCCCCAACGGGACAGGAAATGGAGTTGGCAGGACCCCCGGCAGAAGAGTAGTCGGCGGGACCTCCAGCGGCACAGGACATAGGGTTGGCAGGACCCCCGGCAGAAGAGTAGTCGGCGGGACCGCCAACGGGACAGGACATTGGGTAGGGACTTGAGAGGGGACTCGAGAGGTGACTTAAAAGGGGACTCGAGAGGGAACTCGAGAGGAGACTCGAGAGGGAACTCGAGAGGAGACTAGAGAGGGAACTCGAGAGGAGACTTGAGAGGGGACTCGAGAAGAGACTCGAGAGATGACCTGAGAAGGAACTTTAGAGGGGACTCGAGAGGAGACTTGAGAAGATACTCGAGAGGGGACTCGAGAGGGAACTCGAGAGGTGACTTGAAAGTCGGCCGGTACGTCGACAGGACACGGGGTGCTGGAGTGGGCCGGACCACCGACAGAACACGAGGGGCTGCCGTTGGCCGGGGAGCCAGTACTGGAGCCGAAACTGGCTGTGTGGGCCGGTACTGGAGCAGGGACCATGGCTGCTGGGCACGGAACAGAAGCCTGGACTTTGGCTGTGTGAGCCAGGTAATGGAGCATGGAAGCATGGCTGTGTGGGCCGGTACTGGTGCACGGATCCATGGCTGCTGGGCACGGAACCGGAACACGGAACCATGGCTGTGTGGGATGGTACTGGAGCACGGTACCATGACTGTGTGGGCCGGCACTGGAGCATGGAAACATGGCTGTAAGGTCCGGTTCTGGAGCGCGGACCATGGCTGCTGGGACCGGTACCTGAGTACGAGCTGGCTTCCTGACCTTACGTTTCTTTGAGGTCTTTTGAAGGCTCCGTGGACCTCCAAACGCCAGGCGGGATCCCAAAAAAAGGGTCAGAAAATGGAGACTGGCACTCAGGGCTGCGTGAGAAAACTCTGAGCCATTCAGGCAACGAGTTTCTCAAGCATGTTAGACACCTCCATTTGAGCCTTTTTGAGGATAGCCGATTCCCTTCGTGACGAGGTTACACTCCACTCGGCAAAATAACATTGAAGGGAAAAGTCTAGATCGAACAAATCTAACTCAAAATCCTCAATATCCACTGGGTCCATTTTTGGTGGGATTATTCTGTCATGGCTGGAGGGCAAGGTACACAGGACCCAAAAGCAGAATATCCAAATTCAAAAAATACTTTTATTGCAAAAACTAGCAACAAAGTAAAAATAAGGCAAGGCAAAAAACACAAAAAATCCCTCTGAACAAAAAACCTTCCAACAACATCAAATAATCCCACAAAGACCAACAGAAAAACCAGAACCTAAATGCACACAAACTAATCAACTGAACAGGACACATGTGAGGGGGGAGGAGACAACACAGGGCACCAGGTGCACACAATCAGCAGTAACAGACAAGACGGGAGGGGAAACACAGAGACAGGAAACCAAAGACAGAACCAGACATGACAAAAACACAACACAGACAGATCGTAACAGTAGAAGCTCCACCACCGAGGGAGAGCGAGCACCATCTGTCGCTGGAGAAAGGTTCAGCTTTGCAACATGTTTCTGTCACTGAACAAAATGAACAGCCTGCTTTGTAACACTCAGAAACAGCAACCAGCTGCCTGTGTGCCAAATACCCAAACAGTGGAAAGAGGAATTGGTCATTTTAACGACAAAATGTATTCATCAACAACTAACCTTTGCTTTCTGCAAGACTGGCTGATCATGTGCATTTTTGATACAAGCAGGATCGATAAAAGAAACAATGAATTCAATATTTTTACCTTCTTAATTCCATTAAAAATATTGAGTCAGCAAATCTCTCATCTCGGTTGCCGTGGGGTTAGAGCAGTGGTTCTCAAACTTGTCCTCTCATTCCCCACTTTGAACAGGTGGGCCTTTTCAAGCCCCACCTGTTCCTCATCGCTCCAATAAACTGGAAGGCCAAGCTTAAAATTGTCAAATGTATCGTTCTATAACAGGGGTCTCCAACCTTTTTTAGGATGAGAGCTACTTTCAAAAAATAAAACAAGTCGTGAGCTACTTTTACTCCTCTTTTTTAGTTTTTTGCAGTGTATATATTTAGCACATTTTAACATTATTATATGCTACCTTTAACCTTTGAGTGCTGTTTGGGTCTGTGGGACCCGTTTGCAGTGTTTACTCAAAGAACATGTATTCAATCTAATTATTTGAACCTGCTTTATTTGGGGGTGGACCTCACCTCCTCTAGGGGGGTCCTCACCTCCTCTAGGGGGGTCCGGGGGCATGCACCCCCAGGAAGATGTTTTTTAAATGTTGAAGTGAAAAGCATCAATCTGGTGCACTTTGGGCACAACATGAATTGATGGATACAGCTCTCAACACTCAGATGAAAGGGAGCTGTATACTTTTCAATAATCCAAACATCTTTAGAATATGATCACAACCAATAACAAATCATTTAACCTGGTTTATTCTGATCTTATGTTACCTAGTTAGCATTCTTTCTTTTTATTTATGCATATTTTACTAATCATTCACCTTTTAAACTTTTTTTTACTGTCCTATAGTACACATTGGAATGATTTCTTACTTTATTTCTTACAACTAGGCTATATTAAATAGATAAAGGTGAGCTCTCTCTCTCTCTCTCTCTCTCTCTCTCTGTCTCTGTCTGTCTCGCTCGCTCACAGAGCTTGCTCCTCCGTGGCGACCACTTATTTCCCTTATAAATAAACTAACAATCTTAATAGTTTTGCCCATATATTTTTAACAATTACTTTAATATAATGTAAACACACCTGTCCCAAACACAATATAGTTGAGATTATGTACTTGTAGTCATCATTGTAATGTATTATAGTCAATAACAAGCATACTGGTAATGCCACAATTATAAATGTAATCTGCTCTGATGACACAAATTAAAAACCTCATTAACACCAACCAACTCATTTACACATGAGTGTCTTTATTAATGCATTGTTTATTGGGTATATTGTTTTAATGCACATAAACAAACTCAACTTATAATTGATGTGATTGCATGGCTAGAGACGCATCATTTGATCAATTGTCTCAAATCTGATTGTGTCTCAGGAGGGTTACTTATGGAATACATCTCTGATGCTGCTGTCTGTCACCTCTGCTGGTTTTATGTAGTCTCCACGGAGCAGGTGGACTAGTGTGAGACACATGCTGAAGTCAAAGTGTGTGTGTTTGTGTATGTGCGTGTATGTATGTGTGTGTGTTTGTGTGTGTGCGTGTGTGTGTGTTTGTGTGTATGTGTGTGTTTGTGTGTGTGTGTGTGTGTTTGCGTGTGTGTGTGTGTGTGTGTGTGTGTGTGTGTGTGTGTGTGTGTGTGTGTGTGTGTGTGTGTATGTATGTGTGTGTGTGGCCTAGCATTACTATACTTGTGGGGACCTACATCTGTTTACACAGTCACGTGTGGGGACTCGCCTCCCTTATGGGGACAAATTGGAGGTCCCCATAAGGGGAATCATTAATTTTAGGGTGAAGACTTGGTTAGGTTTAGGGTTAGGGTTAGGGTAAGGGTAAGGGTTAGGGTTAGGCATGTGTTGGATATGGTTAAGGTTAGGATAAGTCTCCAGGAAATGCATGTAAGTCAATGTAATGTCCCCTGAAGTGTGTGTGTGTGTGTGTGTGTGTGTGTGTGTGTGTGTGTGTGTGTGTGTGTGTGTGTGTGTGTGTGTGTGTGTGTGTGTGTGTGTGTGTGTGTGTGTGTGTGTGTGTGTGTGTGTGTGTGTGTGTGTGTGTGTGTGTGTGTGTGTGTGTGTGTGTGTGTGTGTGTATAGTAATTTTGCTAGTGAGATTTATAGTGCATCAGGGGTCATATAGCCAATCATTTTTCTAATAGGTTCCTTTATTATCCCCTCAAGGGGTAATTCAATTTCCACTGTAGTGTTATTTGTCATACATTATCGGACCTATACACATGCATTACTGGAGAGATGTTATGGGGGGAGTGGGATTACCCATGGTCTGGCACCTCGAGCAGTTGGGGGTTCAGTGCTTTGCTGAAGGGCCCCTCTGCAGTGCCCAGGAGGAGAAATTGCCTCTCTTTAGCCACAAGTCCTCAATCTTTTCTCCTCTTAATAATAATAAAACATTTTATTTAGAGGCGCCTTTCAAAGCACCCAAGGACACCGTACAATTCATAAAATATTCTAAAGAAAGGTTAAAAACAGTCATGTCTTCAAGTCATGGCTTCTGCGTTCTCACTTTTTTGTGGACACATTTCTGGATGAGGAGCTACCAATTCAAAAACAAGGTGTGGTGGCTGAAGGAGCCGAATGAGCAGAAGGAGCTGAAGGAGGGGAGGAGAGGAGGAGCTGACGGGGGGAAGGAGGTGCACACTGCCCTGCCTGTCGGTCTGACAGACTGATTGAAGGCCTGAGTCTGTGCTGGCTCAGCAGAACTCAGCCGGCACAGTAAGTAATTGAGGCGCTCCACTCTGATGAATGCCTCCTCTGCAGTGCCCAGGAGGATAAATTGCCTCTCTTTAGCCACAAGTCTTCTTTTCTCCTCTTAATAATAATAAAACATTTTATTTAGAGGCGCCTTTCAAAGCACCCAAGGACACCGTACAATTCATAAAATATTCTAAAGAAAGGTTAAAAACAGTGCAAAAGGATAGGGGACATGTAGCACTGCAGTGAGTATAGGATGATCTGAACAGGTGGGTGTGGTGGATGTGGTGATTGTAGACTGTTGGATGTGTGAGGGGAGAGAGTTCCAGAGTCTGGGAGTCTATGTGGTCAGAGGATTTGGTGCGGGTTAATGGTGTTTAATGAAACCATTTAGCTTCATACATTTCTCCTCTCTTTGATAATGTTAATGAATTAACACAAATTTGTTTATAAATGAGCACCATGGTGTAAACTCCCAGCAAAACTCATTAGGAAAATGTTTACCGAGGTAATAACCAATTGAGAGGTAGAATAATGTTTTCATAGACTTCTATGTAATCTTCCCTTTGGAACTGCTGGCCCCTGCTGGTCAGTATTACATTACATTGGCCTCACTTCATTCAGACCAGGATGTTTAGGGTTAGGTTTAGTTGCAAGGGATTGTAGATATTTTAAACCAAAAAAAATGTATAATTGGATTCATGCCTAAGGAAAGCATTCCTATCACCCATGATATACACACGCTTCAGAAAGAGCCCTATTCCACAGTTTGAACTGGTAATAAAGTACAATGTTTACCAAGTCGGACTCTTCTGCGAATTGGCTTCTGCGTTCTCACTTTTTTGTGAACACATTTCTGGAAGAGGAGCTACCATTTCAAAAACAAGGTGTGGTGGCAGAAGGAGCAGAAGGAGGGGAGGAGAGGAGGAGCTGACGGGGGGGAGGAGAGGAGGAGCTGACGGGGGGGGGGGGGAGGTGCACACTGCCCAGACTGTCGGTCTGACAGACTGATTAAAGGCCTGAGTCTGTGCTGGCTCAGCAGAACACAGCCGGCACAGTAAGTAATTGAGCCGCTCCACTCTGATGAATGCCTCCTCTCCATCTATCAGCCCTCTCCTCTCTGAGTTTAACTTAGGTGGTGTTAAACTGTGGAGCCTGCTACATACACATGTAGGTATTAGAGCGGGGGTGTCAAACTCATTTTAGTTCAGGGGC
Source organism: Pogonophryne albipinna (assembly GCA_028583405.1). Classification (NCBI taxonomy): domain Eukaryota; kingdom Metazoa; phylum Chordata; class Actinopteri; order Perciformes; family Artedidraconidae; genus Pogonophryne; species Pogonophryne albipinna. The sequence goes on from CM053252.1 coordinate 40,931,627, forward strand.
CACATACAGCCGGAACAGTACACACTAACATAATAAGCTATAAATAACAACAACTCCAAATGTGTTTGTTTTAGTGAAAAAAGTACATTCTGAAAATCTTCACATTCAATTAACTATCTTTTCCCAAAACATTATGAACAACCTGACATTTCTTAGGAAAAATAAGATGTACACATGTGCAGTACAACACACAGATCACTTGTCAAGATCTATAAAGATACATTCATTTCCACATCTGTGTAGCAATCCTGACACACCACCAGCCAAACTAAAGAGGGAACTATTGAGGGAGAAGGTTAAGGTATCCCTGTTAATGTATAATATATAGAAAATAGATAAAAGTTGTGAACATTGCAGTGAATTTCTTCTCTGTAGTTTTTACACTTTGCAAAGTCATCCCGCGTGCCGTATGTTTGAAACATGCATAATATTAGTATTAGAGGAGAGGACTGCACAGCTTCCTGTTGCTGTTAATGAATGTACCAGCTCGGTTTTCTCTCCTCTCTTTTATTATAGCTCTGTATACTAATATATATTATTATTATATATTAGTGTATACTTCCACTATATTCCTTTAATCATTTACCACTCATCTCCCCTTTCCTCTCTTCTCTCCTCTCCTTCCCAATCATCTTCATCCCCCTTTCCTTCTTTTTCCCATTCTGTCTCTCTTGGTTAAACGGTCTGCAGAGTCACAAACCCTCAAAGTACACCGTGTAGCGAGTAAAACTCTAACAAAAAGAATATTTGCACCGGGGCCAATCACAACCTTGTTACGCCACTGGCTACCGAGCTAAACAAGAAGGCTACCAAGAGCTAGACATGAGTTTGCTAGGGAAAACATTGTTTTTATGCCAGCTACAATGAATGACCGAACGTAGCAGACTACCCGTATACGATTGCAATTGTAAACATGTTCTTGCTAGCCTAATATGAACCACTACAGAGATGCTGTATGAGAAACCAATGTGAGTTTGAAAAATTGCACAATATAAATCTATTCTAGTAGACCTCAACAATGGAATTATGACCAGTAGAAATGGCCATGGGACCTTTAAGTTTCTATTGTTGTCCAGCCTTGATTGATGTTTGCTATCCTCTCCATCCCTGCTCTCCTTGTCTCCTCTCCTCTTTCCTTGTCTCCTCTCCTTGGCTTCTTCCCTCCTATCTTCTCTCCTTGTCTCCTCTCCTCTTCTTTCCCTGTCTCCTTGCCTGTTCTTTCCTTCTCTCCTCTCCCCTTTTTTCTTTCTCTCCTCTCCTCTTCTTTCCTTGTCTCTTCTTCTCTCCTTGTCTCCTCTCCTCTTCTATCCTCGTCTCCTCTCCTCTCGAATTTCATACCACTCTCCTCATCCGTTCCGCGCCCCCGAGGACAAACCGTGCTTCTCGAGACCCCGCCCAGCTGCGCGCGCTGTGTGATGAGGGGGGAGAGAGGGGAGAGGGAGCGCGAGTGCTGTGTGCAGTTTGTTGACTGTGTCAGAGAGAGAGAGAGAGAGAGAGAGAGAGAGAGAGAGAGAGAGAGAGAGAGAGAGAGAGAGAGAGAGAGAGAGAGAGAGGGGGAAGGCGGGACGCAGCACAGAGGACAGTTGTCTCTCATTCATCCTAACAGCAGATAGTGCTCGCTGCTCCGCGTGTCCGGCACGAGAACACCAGGTAAGACATTTCCTCTCACTTTGTCTGTTTATGTTTATTGTGTGCGCGCGTTTGTTGTGGGCGCTCGCACACAGCCCCATGCGGGGGTCTCTGTCTGTTGTCCGGTGACCATCAGTGTGTGGATCAGTGTGTGGATCAGTGTGTGGATCAGTGCTGACTGAGTGACCCTCTGATAGTCTGTCTCCTGTCAGTGATGCTGCTTTAAAGCCTTAATGTGACCGCGGATGTTTGTCTCTTTTTATAAAGACGCGTGAGTGAAATACTAAGGATGCTGCGGGCACACACACACACACACACACACACACACACACACACACACACACACACACACACACACACACACACACACACACACACACACACACACACACACACACACACACACACACACACACACACACACACACACACACACTGCATGAAGCTGCAGAGCCGTGCTTCCATCCAAAGTGGCTCCTAATGAGCGGAGCTGCCCTGGGGCCCCGTAGGGAGCACTGCAGCCCGGGAGCAGGGGGGGGGGGGGGGGGGGGGTTGTGTTTAAGAGACAAACATCACCTAGTCTGAAAAGGTGTGCTGGGACTGCCCTTATTATTGCAGAGAAACAGTTATTCAATCAAAGGTTGTCGGACACCCTCAGAGTATGCTTATTGCTTTTAATAACAAATTATAAAACTAAGTAAATATAAAGGGGGGGACAAGGTGAGAGATGGTTTTGGATCTGCTGCTTGGTTGTAGTAAATCTCTGAAGATACTGCACGTCAAGTTAGCGTTAAATAAACACTTGATTTCCGGTTTGATTTTCTAAATAAAGCATTGTGCTGAACAGATTACGGAACTGGGCGGTCCAAATGTTTACAGAGTAAAGCAGTATTTAGCTGGTGGACTACCGGGGAGATTTACAGCTGGAGCACACGCTTGCCTCGGGGAGGGAGAAAAAGAGCCAGAGCACTGGCCCCTGCCTCTCCCTCCACCTCTCCCCTCCCTACACCCCTCCATCCCCCTTTGAGGGAAAAAGGCTGTAGGACACAGATGCAGCAACAGAACAAGATACTAACAAATGATGGAGCCACATCATGTTCCCCTAAGGGAAGCTTTTAGTAGTAATTAGAGTCACCTTCAATGGAACTCAGTGTGTAGTGTGATCAGATGTTTGCTTTTTATATTTTGATGTTTGGTACATACGGCCATTTGCACAACTCCACAAGCATCTTCTCCTGTTCAATATCTGATGGATTTTTCATTACCGTTCCTTCTTCCTCCGTCTGCTTCTATCTGCATCTCCTCTTCCTCTCCTCCATTATCTCCATTGCACTGCCTATTTCACACTAGCTTCCTCCCATCTTCTCTTTCCTCCTCTCTCCACTCCCCCTGCTCCCTCTGCATCTCCTCGCCTCCTTACATTCTCTTCATGTTTTCCCTCTCTGTATAGCACAGCTCACTACAGGCCGCTCAGCAGATTGTCTCATCAGGAGCCCCACACAGAGAGACATATGTTGCCTGGTTTTCTGCATCTTTTAACCTTTATTAACACAGTGGGTGTTGTGCTCCTCTATCATCAGCGCCCCACCCCACACTCACACATTCACAGATCACACTTGGGAGAAGCTCCGGGACAACCACAGCCCTGTGCTGCTGCGCTGGGCCGTTACATAACAGAATATTTATCAATTCAGCTCTTGAAGTGATAATCGGCAACATTTTGATGAATTAGGTTAGAATTATTTGTTACTCAACGTTTTTGATTTAGCAGAATGCCACAACATGAAGCATTTCCCATCTGTCACCTGATGTGATGAAGGGATGTGGTTAGTAGGGCCCAAAACATTTCTGCTTGCTTCAGAAACTAAGCAAATTAGGGCTGCAACCAACAACTATTTTGATCATTGATTAATCTGTCGATTATTTCTATGATTTATCATTTATGTTTCCATTATTTTATTCAGAAAACTGCATTTCCAACTTGACATCATCAACACACAAGAACAACCTAAATGTAAGCTATAAAATATGTGCAAAAACTGTATCACAGCTTTTTTTTTACAAAAAATGTCACTTTAGGTTGCTTGAAAATTGTGAATCGCAAACAAAAGTGTTAACAGGCTTTGCTACAACAAATAGGGCTAGCTGTAACAGTAGGCCACCGACTAAGGTAGATTGTTTCTGCAGTTTCACTTTCTCACACACACATAAACTCACTCTCTCACAAACCCTCTCTCTTTCTACAGGATATTTACTTGAATGGACCTGAGCTTCTATACATACAAATACATAATAATAAACTAAGTGTGATGCTTTGCTACATCAAAAAGCTTGAACAACAGGCCATAGACTATAAAAGGTAGATGTTTCTCCATTTACACTTTTTAACACACTCTCTTTCACATTCTCACGACCTCATCTCTGTACGCCGTCTCGTTGCCGTTGGTGATCTGGCCGATGACGGTCGTGTCGTCAGAAAACTTCACGATGGTGTTGGAGCTGTGTGTGGCCACGCAGTCGTGAGTGAACAGGGAGTAGAGGAGAGGACTGAGCACGCAGCCTTGAGGGGCTCCGGTGTTGAGGATCAGGGTGGAGGATGTGATGTTTCCCACCCGCACTGCCTGGGGTCTGCCAGTCAGGAAGTTCAGGATCCAGTCACAGAGGGCGCTGTTGAGCCCGAGGTCTCTGAGCTTGATGGCCAGCTTGGAGGGCACAAAGTGTTGAAAGCTGAACTGTAATCAATAAACGGCGTCGCCTGTGGACCTGTTGGCTCTGTAGGCAAACTGCAGGGGGTCCAGAGAGTCAGGGAGGGAGGAGGTGATGAAGGTTTTGACTAACCGCTCAAAGCACTTCATGATGATGGAGGTGAGTGCTACTGGGCGGTAGTCCTGGAGCCTTATTAACCCTTTTAAAGGATTTGCCCACGTCTGCCCTGTCTAAACCAAAAGGGCAGGGCTGCACCGAAAACACAGAACCTTGTGGTGGCATTACCAATCTGCAGATTACTTCAAGAGTTTTTTCAAAGCGGGATTTATGATTATACAGCCCACCAAACAACATAAAATAATACACAATGAGCAACAAACCAAAGAGGAAACACAAATGTATCTCCCTAATAAAGAAAGTATTGCTCCCTCCTTTGGTCTCATTATCCTTCTCTTCTCTTCTCCTAACTTCTCCTCTGTCTCCCCGGGCTGATTGCTCTCCGGGGAGACATTCAGGGCTGTTCCGTAACTCCAGCCTCACATCCACACACACTGTTTTTAATTACACAAATGATCCGGCTGATTGGAGCATGGTAAAAGAGTGTGTGGTGAGTGTGTCAGGACTGGTATAGATGGAGACAGGGGGATTGATTTATTTTGGGCAGAACAAAAGGACAGGTTGACAGACAGGAAGGAGCTCCGTCACTTTGGGGATTTAACTGTATGTGAGATGCATCACTCCCTCAAGTTTGGCTGAAATTGGATCAGGGCTTTGTGAGACACTCGTGAGCGGCAAACAAATGAATGAGCAAACAGGCTGATCTTTTCCAATCCCTTCCCCTCCTATCTCATCAGCTTGGATAAAGAAAAATAGAAATCAAGTTTAAGACAGGGAAACAGACAGACTGAGGCTATGATGTCCGAAATGATCCAGGAGATTGACTTTGAGACGGAAAGACAGAAAACAAAGGCTAGAAATCAAATGAACATGGCCTTTGGGAGAGGACAAATACCAACAAGTAAACAAACAAACAATTTCATAACGGTTACCCCAGGTTTCAAGTCAGGTTACCAAGAACTAGTTAATGTCAAGACGCAAGTCTTTTTAAGCATACTGAATTAATTTAAGCAAACTAAGCCAAGTCTGAGAGAAAAACACTTCCAGTCATTTGTGCAATCCCTTTTGTGACTTTAAGCAGCTATAATATATATTTTGATATGACATTCTGAGAAAAATCTGTTCCATCAAGCCAAACACATTTTTATTTCATTCTGCTGCACTGCATTGGGTTCCTGCATATCACACTGAAGGTCTGCATCACGGTACGGGTGTTTCCTACTGTCTGGAAATGAGGCTGTTTCCAGATAAAAGAGACTAAATCCCAAAGTCACAACTCATGACCTACAGAGAGTGCTGCATCTGTGTATCAGAGATAAACTAACTACAGTGTGAGTGTGTGGGTGTGTGTATGTATGTGTGTGTGTGTGTGTGTGTATGTGTGTGTGTATATGTGTGTATATGTGTGTATGTATGTGTGTGTGTATGTATGTGTGTGTGTGTATATGTGTGTGTGTGTGTGTGTGTGTGTGTGTGTGTGTGTGTGTGTGTGTGTGTGTGTGTGTGTGTGTGTGAGATCTGGTCTCCTGCTGAGAGAGGCTACAAAATCCCATCTTATTATCAGATGTGTTTCAGACTGCGTGTTATAAAGGCTCTGAAACACACACACACTGGCAGGGAGAAATGAATTTTATGCATTAGTCAACTTTTACACCAGTAGTGCATTATGGATTGAACTGAGTCTCTGTGTCTATCTTTTACTGTCATTGCTCGGCGGTTACCTAACCACTTGAGTAAGTGTGGCACGTTTCCATTGATATTCCTCTCACTCCGTCACACCAATGTCTCTCAGCTGTTTAAAGTCATTCCTTTCCTTCCACCGCCTTCACACTTAACCTTTGCCCTCCTCTCTCCCTCTGGCCTTTTCTCTGTCTTACCTTCTAATTAATTCAATTTACATTGAATTAAATGATTACCCCTTCCTCACCTTTATAACTTATGTGACCTCACCCCACTCTCTCTTTGTTTCTACAGTCTATACATATGAATGAGAAGTGCTATAAGCATGACCCAGGCTGTTTCTCTTCAGGGATGAAGATTCCACCAGATACTAATGTGGTTTTAAAACGTTCTGAAGGCTTGCTGCTAGGCAAGGCAGCCTATTTATACAGCACCTTTCAACACAAGGCAATTCAAAGTGCTTTACAGAAATGAAGAAATATTGCAGAATGGCATCTAAAACTGATGCGAAAAGGAAAGAGAATCAAATAAACATAAAACAAGCCAATAAATGAAAAAAATTAAGAGCCCAAAATACATCACAGCTTCCTGAAAAGCATTTCTCTCATAGACCTCCATTAAAAAAGGATTTGGACAATACAATAACTGCAAACAAGGCCAGTCATCAATCATAATTCTTACATACTGATGATTTTTAAACTTTCCCAGAACATAAAAAGTTCAAATTCAAGGGTGCGTGTGTGTGTGTGTGTGTGTGTGTGTGTGTGTGTGTGTGTGTGTGTGTGTGTGTGTGTGTGTGTGTGTGTGTGTGTGTGTGTGTGTGTGCTCAGTGCTTGCCTATTCAAAGCTCAGAGGAACTCCTGAGGGAGTGAGTTGCTGGATGAGAGTTTATAGTTTACACCATAATCTGCTACCTACATAATTTTATTTCCCTCTCTTCCATGATTTTGACACAATTGTACTTCTTTCTCCAAGTACCTCTTTCCTGCATCCTCTAGTATCCTTGGTACTGTCATGTCCTCTTTTATGACCCCTCTCCTCCTCTGCACTCCTTCTCTGTTTTCAGTGGCCTCCCCTTCCTTTCCCCACAAACCATGTTCCCACCCCCCTCCCCCCTCAGTGCGTTCTCACCTGGGGGTGTGATGGTGTGGATGGTGCTGTAGAGCTCTGTGTAAGCAGGTGTAGTTTGGATCTGATGCCCCTTTCACACCAACGCGTTTTCAGGGCCGGCTCGGAGCTAGAGCCTGAAAAGTACCGTTTTTTCCTGTTCACACTGCAGCGGCGGCACCTCTTAGCTCCGGAATCCGGTTCGTTTCCAGCTCCAAAAAATTGTCGGTCTAGAAGCAAGACTCCGGAGCTAAGAGGCGGCGTCGCTTACGTCGAGGCGTGCAGGAAACTAAACCCACCTCCCCTGAACATGGGTCGACTGAATAGTCTCGTCATGCCTGCCTACAAGCAGTAGCGCTGAGCAAAGTGACTAGAAGGCAACCACACACTTATAAAAAAAACACACTTTATCAGGCAACACTAACCAGGCTTCGTGTGATTCTGTTTATTTGTACCTTACTTTGACCATCCGTTCACTGTCATTGATCATTGTGGAGCAACCCAGTCTCATGGCATTTCGTGTTCACCAACACGATTTTTAATCTCTTGATTCGTGTTCACCAACACGATTTTCCCCTTTTTTTCGTGTTGCACAGCACGATTTTAAAAGCAATGTATTTCTACTGGTAATGTGTTTCGTGCCTGCAGCACGTCTTTTTCTCCGGTCGGGTCGTGGAAGACCGGAAGCTGTGTGGTTCATAAAAACATGTTCTTACTCAATATCAAGCCACAATTATTGCTTTTATTTTAAATCGTATAATTTCTGACTTTTGTTGCCGTCTGTGAGGAAAAGAAATGAGGCTCAGAGCCTCAGGATACTGAAATCTGTATTTTTCAAATCTTTTTTTCCTTCTAATTTGTTATTCTTTTCAAAATAACACAGTGTTATTTACTCATCAATAACACACAATTATCCTTGCTTTTATTTATTGGTTTAATTCCATAATCTCTGGCTTTTTTGGCGTCCGTCAGGAACTGAATTTCAAAATAAAAATAACCGGAAACAGACGTAGGCCTATAAGGGACATTTCGAGCATCATTGCGATTGTCAACATTTCTGAGTTTAGGATGGCCGAAGACACTACACTACCCATAATCCCCAGCTATCGTTTAGGACTACATTCCCCGTGATTCATCTTCAAACTCTGGGATTGGATGTTGGAGTGGCAGTGCGCCAAGGTTATGCGAGCGTCAAACAGCTGTTTGAAATGGAACGAAACCACGCCACACTTTTCCAAAACTGGAATCGAACGCAGGCACGAAACACATTACCAGTAGAAATACATTGCTTTTAAAATCGTGCTGTGCAACACGAAAAAAGGTGGAAAATCGTGTTGGTGAACACGAATCAATAGATTAAAAATCGTGTTGGTGAACACGAAATGCCATGAGACTGGGTTGTGTGGAGAGCAGGCAGACGTTTTGTTTTGTATTATAGCAGCTATCGGATGGAATCAATACATGGGCTGCACAGGTTGTCATGTCCGACTATCACAAGTAGAATCATAATGGAAAATACGCCGGTAAAATGTGCCTGTAGAAAATAAGATAGCAATAGCAAGTAGTCAGTTTAGCTTCGGTTGCTATGCTAACTTCACCCATTTTATACCAGAGAAACTTTCATAACAGCGTTGTGATGCCAAACAGCGTCAATTCAGACAGACACACATTCACTTAAGGGGAACTGGGGATATGTATCAGCTGCTTGTGTGACAGTCAGACGGTGAATACTTTACAGCGGCCGCTCTAAAGTATTAGCTAACCCGGAGCTAACGGGAGAATAAACTCCCGTGGAAGAGCAGCCAGCACTGCCGCGGTCGGTAAATGCCACTGAAACACATTAATAAACAATGAACCACGGCACTCTGGAGAAAAGCATAAGGTTGGAGAAGTCGTTATTTAATTTAATCCAGGGTTGCCAACTTTGGGTACCTGGCTGGAGTGAGATTTTTATATCATGGGTTTGATTACGCATATGCGCACTAAATGACTGCTATCGTGTCAGTAGCAGGACCTTAGCATATATATAGGATATATATACAATATATACAAATACACAATATTGGACACAGACTATAAAGGGCACAAAGTTTCATTCACTAATGAAAGTCAAACACATGTTTGTTTCCACTGTTTTATTGTGTGCATAGGCCTGTCGCGATAAGCAATTAATTCAATTATCGTACGATAAATAAAAATTAACACGATAACTTTTCTGACCTCGATAAATTGCCATTTACATGAGGATGTGACTAGCAGTTTGAAAGGATGTACTTGAATATATATTATCATTATGTCAGTGGTCTAAAATGGTCATACAACGGTGCCGACAATATTATCGTTTATCGCAATCATTTCCGGGAAAATGTATCCAACAAAATTAATTATCGTGAAACATGAAACACACACACACAAACAAATCTACAGACTTACTCCAAACCGCCAAATATATTAATTAACACACTCTCACTCTCATATACTCTTTGACTCTATTTTGGCCTAGTAGAACAATAACCAGCAGACTTTTACTTTTTTATCATTTCTACTGGATCTTAGATCTGCGCATGCGCAATACGTGTCGGCTCCCACTGCTCTGCTGTCTGTTAACGTTGTTAAGAGTGGTGGGGGCGGGGAGGGAGCGGATCCACAGGTTGAGCAGCTGTCAACTCAACATTGTAAATAACCAACCAAAAACGATCGCCGGTTCATCTTGTTTTTGGCGTGAGAATAGTTTGGGCAGCGTGAGAGCGTGAGACTGAGAGCAGGGGCGGATCTAGAAAAATATTCATGAGGTGGCAAGAGGGTGGCAGGAGAATTTCAGGGGTGGCATCCCCTGGCAGAAGTATATGCTGATTTAATCGTAGTCATATCAATGAATGTTAACTTGGAAAGCCACAATATTTATATTTTAACTCAATAACATTAGGTGACATTATTGTGGCACATCAGTAAAGCCTTATATAAGGTGGCAGACATCATTTAATGAATTTTAACTGAACAATAACTGAATGAGTTTGTTTCACTCTTAAACAAGGGGTACCAAATCTATGCAGACTGCTGCAATAAGTACATTAATTAACTGTCTCGTCGATCTTTGTCTAAATTAATATGATACTATTAACAATCATATTATTCCTATCAGCTGTCAATCACTGTTATGATTCACATATTCAGTGTTATTATTAAATAAACTATATTTTTGGAGGAGTTAATGATGAATGTTCCTCAAGATGCTTGCTCACCCTCCTTCAAATTTGAAAGACAAGTAATTACTATCATGTATCAAAAGAATCAAAAGAACAGTTCAGTGCCCCACAACTTCATTGCAAACAGTTACAACCTTGACTTTACATCAGAAAGAACAAACATTAAAGAAGTGACTAACTGCATCAGTTAGGGTTAGAAAACATGTATTCAGCTAAAACATATACATCGCTGCAGTTATTATCCAGTGGAAAGTCCTTACCTACTGGTCTAGTTAAATCAAAGTGGTTACTTTCTTTTGGCTGGGCAGTGAAGTTTTACACACCGTCTTATTTGACTTTCTCAGGACTTGAAACTGTTTTCTGGGGGCAGACCCCCACAAAGAAAAAATATATACACACATACAAGGTCATCATCTTAACAGTTTGTTATGCTCATCGAGGCATCCGTGAGCTGAGCATCAAGTTGGCATGCCTATAACAGCTGAATGCGGCGATTACCATCTTGTTCAGCAAAACGCCTCACAAACGTATTAAGATTTAAAGCTATGGTGCGTTTTGATTCAATGCTGAGTACAGCCACACTTGACAGTCTCTTCTCTGTCATTGTAGACCGCAAATACCTCATTCCTTCCGTCTGCTTGGATCCGAAACGCATCTCGTTTTGCGCTGTCCCCCCGTTCAAATGAAATCGCCGCCAATCATATTTCCACGCTCGCGCCAGGGCCGGGGGAGGGGTTACAAGGCTTGCGTCTTGTGCTGCATTCACTTGCACTCGGACATTAGAGATTTTCTCTCATAAATGTCCGATGAGCCATTTTCCTGAGGTGCCAGCTGCCACCCTGTGCCACCCCGTAGAACCGCCACTGATTGAGAGTGAAAGCGTGTGTCACACGCCAGATGCGTGAGAGTTGGCAACCCTGTTTAATCTAGCTTCGTATGATTAAAAGCAACACGATCATCGACCTGACGCAGTCCCCCGTTGTTGTTGTTGTTGTTGTTGTGAGCGCCGTTGGGGAGCAAATCAGCGATGTAAACGGTGACCTCATGACGCAGCAGCGGCAGCACCAGTCGGGCTCTGGGCGGTGTGAACAAAGCGGGAGCAGAAAAGGGAAACCGGAGCTGAACCAGAAAAGCTCTAGCACGGAGCTAGAACAGGAAAAGCGCTGGTGTGAAAGCCGCATAAGTGGACTGAAGGTTTGAAGGGTGTGATTTTTGGACTCTGAGCCTCTCAGAGATGTTTAAATTACACACCAGTAACAAAAGAGGCCATCTATGGCTCCTCCTGTTCTGCTTTCTCTAAGGTTTCAAATGCTGTCCCATCTGTTTAGTAATATTCAGATCAATGTTTGAATGATAAACTCTAAATGACACATTTTGAATAATTTAGAATCTTAGCAGCTAACATGTAATAAATAGCACATAGTAGGCTACAGCTGATATGTTATCAGTTAGAATAAAATACTGTATACAATAATAGAAAGCCTTTATTGTCACCGTACCAAATATACAGTACAACGATTTTTGAAGTGCAATCACCCACCAGAGGCCTGTACTATGAAGCCGGTTCAACCTATCCTGGATATGTTTGAGTTAGCCGGTTGGCCTAATCCAAAACATACGCGCTCTCGCTAAACGTTACTACGACGCGGGTTATCAAGTGGATCGCTCAAGCCAGCCGTGTCCTATCTAGTTAGGTGCGCGTTCACATGAAAGGGGTGGTATCTGGAGCATTCGACCAATCACAAACATGGAGAAGCTACTGACAGCGCAGCGTCATACTTCCTGAATGAAAAGTCAACTATAATATTAGACAAATATGAAGAAGTTAAACTTTAAACATCCATGACTTAAACACTTTATCCAGGATAAAGGTGAATACAGCTGGTAACAGAACAAGTGTTTGAATGCGTACATTAACAGGTTTATGATCACTGCCCCGTCTAAGACACGAGTGGATCTGACTTTAATTACATTTGTCTCGAGTGTTTCCTCAACTTAAAGAGCCTGTGACACGAGTTTCCCTCATCATCCAAACCCATCAATTTGAGTAAATATTGTCCCCTTGAAAACCGTTACTGAACTGATTTTGGATATTTGTACTTTGATAACCATTAATCTGCCCTTCAATGTTGACCATTAGCTGGATCTTCTCGGGGATTCTTCAAGTCCCGCCAAATTATGGGTGACGTCATTGCGGGCACAGCGCTCCAGCTGCACCGTTCAGGATCCCAGCATCTGCATGTAAACGCACGATGGCGCACACAGCAGCAAGCTCAGACAGCGATGACAGTTTAATTTTGAACGTGTCTGAGAGCTCATATGAGGCTGAAGGATCGGTTTATGTTGTATCTGTTAGAAGTTTAGGAATTAGGTGCGTCAATATGGGCGATCATACGGTCATGTAAGCCAGTGGTGGACTGGGACTAAAAATCATCCCGGGACTCTCGACCGGCCCACTTCGGTACCGCTAGTAAATTGTCAACGGGGGGAGTGGGGGATGTCAGGGGGCGGCGGGTGCTGTAGGCTAGGGAAGGCTAAGCCTTCCCAAATATTTGTGTCACTGCATCCTGGTAAAATACAAATATAATGTATAATGTCTGTGTCTTTGACATTAGCGCTGCTAGCCACCTGTGCCCTGTACTACGAAGCCAGTTCAACATACCCTGGATATGTTTGAGTAACTAACTAACAACAACAAACTAACAAACGAGATCTCGCTAAGCGGTCCTACGACGCTGGTTATAAACTCGGTAAATCAAGCCAGGGTTTCTCTCACCAGCTGAGAGCGCGTTCACGTCTAAGACACGAGTGGATCTGACTTTAATTACATTTGACTCGAGTGTTTCGTCAACATAATGTGTTGCTTAAAATAATACTTCTTCATACAGTATGTGACACTGTAAGTGTTGCACGGCCAGATACGGCTGGAGAAGCAGACTCAGATAAGGAAATATATTATATATTATGATATTATATGATCGATGATCTGATTGATGATGTAATATGAATGATAAGTGCGACACGTCGGCGTCTTCTCTGCATACGGCAGTTTAAACTGTATTTCCTTTATCCTGTAATATAACTTGAGAGATTTAAACTCCGCACACTGAGTTGATCTCTTTTCTATAGACGCCGGAGGCGGGCAGCGTCAGGTAAAAAAAGTTATTTAGCCTTCCCAAACCTGAGTCTCACGCGTCGCCTATGGGGATGTACTAGTGACTTATCCGACCGGCCCACTTCGGTACCGGCCCATCGGGATTCGTCCCGATGGCCAGTCCGCCACTGCACCCAGCCCACGTAAACTGTCAACGGGGGGAGCCTCGCTGCGGGGAAACGGTGGACCTATAGTGTCCCGATCGGAGTGGGAATAATAATAATAATAATAATCCGTGCATTTTATCCATTAATTTCCCAACATTGTGGTAAAAAAAAACACACGTTTAATCCATGTTGGTGTACTACAACTACAAAAAGCATCGGTTAGTTTTCTCATCAGGAAATGCAGACCGGCTCAAACAAATGATTTTTAATCATCATCTTCACCACGATCATTTATGTTTATGTTTGCCGAATTGACATGAAAGCACTGACAAATATGAATATACTGTAGTCAACTTCATTAAAACGTTATTAACGTGCCTAAACTCAGTAATTCACCATTTCTACGCATGACAACACACTTTGTCCGTGTTTCGCTCTCTCGCCGCACAGTGAAGCGTTCCCGCATTGACGTCACTTCCGGCTTCTCCCAAAACTTAAAAATGAGTCGAAGGAATTTCCCCGCGATGTTCGAAATTATTGATATTTATCGGAACGGTATCGCATCTTCTTTTTTAAACTGACGGTTCGAGATGACTAGTAGCCCAATATTTCATTGCACAACAGTTGTTGGGATGCTGTCACAGGCTCTTTAATGTGTTGCTTAAAATAATACTTCTGCATACAGTATGTGACGCTGTGAGTGTTTGTTGGGGTACACAGGACCTAGTCCGTACTCCGCGCAGATCGTTTGGATATGGCCAGAGCAGGGTCTGGCCCGATGTTCCCGGTGAACCGTTCTTTTCTGGAGAGCAGAGGCAATAGTCTAGAAATAGTCAAACAGTCAAACACCACTGGACTTCGTACTCCGATTTGGTTCTGATATTACTTTGGTACTTTAATCACAGTTCAGCAAATACATTCAATTTGATACAATACCACAAAGCGCTTTGGGGACTCCTTCTTGAGGTCTCACCGTGACAGGTCCGTCAGAGTAAGATCCAGTTAAAGAGAGCCCCGAGTTATAGAAACATCCTGTTCTTTATAGTTTTTGCTGTGAAGCCCCCACCTTTGGTGCTCTCTCTTGGTGTAATGCTGTGAAGCCCCCACCTTTGGTGCTCTCTCTTGGTGTAATCTGCCTTTGCTGCCCAGACTTCGCTCACAAGACTGTCCTTGGGAAACGTTGCGCCTGCTTGGTTCTCACAAGACTTTGTGTGAGAACAAATGAGTTCTGCAACCTTGTTGCATTTCAGTTTGGACAGAACAGAATGCATCTGTTCTTAATCTGGTTGACTCATCGTTGTTGTTGCACACAGTATTCACACAGTATATTTCCACTGAGGCTTCTCAATGATTACAGCATTATATTTTAGCTTGTTTTACTATATCTTTACTTCTGTTACTTTTGCCTTATCAATAAACCATCAATCCCCCTTTTGCCCCATTCCATAGATTGGGGCAATAACAACAATGTATGCAAGCGAAGCAATAGTTCAGTGCAGTAATTTCAGTATGCTTTAAATCATTTAGTCTATACAGTTTCTTAGCTGATGTTTTATGGTTCTCATGCGTCCATGTCGTCGCTTTGCCATGGGATGTACGGCGGGGAGGAGGGAACTAATGGGGAGGAGGGAACTAATGGGAAGAAAGCGTCATATTTGGAGCAGTTGTCGGCCGGATTGTCTTTCATCATTACTTCCCACACACAGTCGGGTTCTATGGGGGCAGCGACTATTTTTGAGAAGGGGTCTAGCCCCCATACACACGAGACAGTCGTTTCCTGTGTCGATTGCTGCCTGCTGGGCCATTAGCAGCCAGTTGTTACTGGTAACTGAATGTCCCGAGACCCCGGTTGCCGCTTGGAACTCTTTGTCTACTGTCCAGTCTTCAGTTGAATGAATTACCACCCCCTTTTGTACTGTAGTGTCATCCGCAAGTGGTTTAGGTATTTTGCTAGATATGCAAGCGAAAAGGGGAAACTGGGGGTCGTTCTCGTTAGAATGGGCCCATAAGTAGAAAAGCGCGCAAGTGACTGTGGGGTCTCTTACTGAATCTGGGGCTGCTGTTAGATTTAATTTGAGGGACAAGCCGGCGGAGGATTTGGACAGTGTGATTGTTTCCTAAGTGCTATTGCTGGTCCTGTGACCTACGACCTCCAGTCCGCCCCTGTTTCTCCAACCAGGTCTTTCCATTCGTCACCTATGGTTATGTACCATTGATACCCGTTGCCCCAACTTCTACCATTTTGGCCATGGTTATTTGTTAGACTTGAGTACGGGATTAGACTAGTTGTGCTTGATGTTTCAGGTATACACAGTGTAAGGGAAACGCGTTTAAGTGAAGCTTTTTGGTCGCATTTTGTGAAATTTACTGTGTACACCGTGGCACGTGTTTGTGAAACATCACGTTTTGTACGGGTCTTACTGGAGTGATTTTGTGGTGTGGGTTTGGTGTGAAGTGACATTTCTGGTGTGTTTGTCTTTGATCTCTCTGGGTCGTTCTCCAAGTAGTATCACTAGGATTCCGATCATGATTACCCCATTAGGGCCAGAGCGAGGTATGCGAGCTGAGAGCTAGGGCTCCCCCTTTTGCCCTTTTGCCATTGTGTCTTTTTCAAAGTCTTAGTCCTGTGTGTCAGTTTAAATGGATCTCTTACTGTGGTGGGTGTATGTAATGCGTGTGGTGTACCGCCTGCTCAGGGGGTGCGGTCCCTTGTCGTGCCTCCTTGCCGGCTGTTATCTCCTAGGCTGTGGATGGGCCCCCTCCGTTGTCCTCAGTGGGGTCCTGGGTCGGGGTGCCTTCTGCTGACCGGATGTGGAGGTTCCTCTAGGTCGATAGCTGTGTCTTCAAGGGTCCCTGGTTGGAGTTGGTGCAGCCACACATCGGGACCAGTGGTACCACGTGTCTCCTTTTCCTTCTAGTCGCACAGCGTGGTCTGTTCTCTGGGTTACCTTGTGGGGTCCGTGAAGCGTGGGGCACACCCACTTGGGTTTGACCGTCTTCAGTTCGGATGTACTCCACGTCTCTGCCCCCTCAGCTTCTTCGGTATGTCCCTTGGCTCGTGTTTCTGTGGATTCGTCAGCGAACTCTGCAACAAGGCATTTTTGTTGTTTATAATAGTCTTCATGCCCTACTCGTTCATAGAGTTCTTTGGAAACCGTGGTTCCTGCCCCTGGGCCAGGAAACTGGTGTCCATGGGTCATCTCATATGGAGAGAAACCTGTGGTTCTGCAAATGGTGCTACGAATCACCAGTAAGACCAATGGTAGCGCCTCTAACCAGTTCAGCCCTGTTTCTTCCATAGTTTTGGCAAGTTTCTGTTTCATGTTCTGGTTCATCCTTTCTACCTTTCCCTGTGACTGTGGGTGGTACACTGCCCCGAATTTGTGGGTCAGGCCTAGAGAAGCTTCTACGGTGGCTAGGTCATGATTTCTGAAGTGTTTAGGGTATGGTGTGTCTGTCCACCTAGGTTTGCCCTGGCCATACGACGGCGTCTGGTTTGGGGTGGAGGTGGCTCTAGCTTCCTGGGGTGGGGATGTTGGCGTTAGTTTAACCTTTCCCTGTATTTGATAGAAGTTTTCTCCTACTCCCCCTGTGCTTGGTCCTGGAGGGGGTGTTTTGATCGGGGAAAGTGTGGCCTGAATAAAAGGATTATTCGGACTATATGGGGGCGGCGAAAACGGGCCGTCGCTGGGGAGTTCGGGATATAATCTGTTTTGGACGGCTGGTTCAGAACCCGGGGGTGTTTTTATCACCTGTGCGCCTGTGGCTGTTGGGGGAGTTACTATGATTTGTGCTGGCCTGGGTGCTGCTTCTGTAAGAGGTGCTTGTAGGGTGGGCCCTGGTGTTTCCGCTATTTGTTACTGTTCCTGCGGCTGAGATGAGGACATGGCAAGTCCTTACTAGTCCCTCTAATCTATCTCGCGTATATTGGTGTCCTTTTCTCCCGAACATCCACACTTTGTGGAATTATGTCTTTTTAGTTGTTCCTCTATGTTTTTCTTTCCTTTTCAAACATTTCCGCTGGACTTTTTCCTCCTATTGACTTCCCTTGTGCATCCACGTGATTCTGCCTGTATGCCGTCAAGATACCATTATCTGACAAATTGCGGTACACTCGTGCCACCTTTTTCTCCCATTTATTCCAAGCCTCTTCCTTCAGATGTTTTTCGTCCTTCCTCTATCCATTTTTTCCATATAACCCCACGGGCTGCTGGAACCAAGAAGCCCTGCTTCCTTTCTCTCTTCAAATTCACCTTTCATTTTTCCTTTCTTTCTACTTCTCCTATGGTCGCTAGTGTCTTTCCTAGTCTGATACCTCCTGGCTGCTAATGACTGTTATTAGGCTGACGCTTTATCTTAGTAACTAGTGTCACTCCACTAGGTTTATACTGCTCTGGGTACTGATACGGTGATCAGGTTTACACCATCCCTGGCTGCTAATGACTGTTATTAGGCTGACGCTTTATCTTAGTAACTAGTGTCACTCCACTAGGTTTACACTGCTCTGGGTAACTGATACGGTGATCAGGTTTACACCATCCCTTGGACTACGGCGAGTCCTTTATAAATTACGGGTTTCCACCCGCTTCTTCTCCCACAAATTTGTTATGCAGTTGCTGAACTTCAAAATAGTTTTTTAATCTGTTTTTCTGGTTTGTTTATTCGTTTGGTTTATACATTCGTCTTATTTTATCCCGTAGCACAACTCTAAAATGTTGTAATATGTCAATCACACCATTTAGCTGTAACAGGTAGGTGCTTACCTTGGTTCTGTGTCCTACCCGGGTTTAGCTGTGTTTTGGGGATTTTTGATAAGCCGAAGTTTTTTATTCCGTCCACTCTCAGAAGGTCACCGGTGTCCAGTTCCTCCTGCTCTGACCATCACGTCGGGGTCACCAAGCTGTTGGGGTACACAGGACCTAGTCCGTACTCCGCGCAGATCGTTTGGATATGGCCAGAGCAGGGTCTGGCCCGATGTTCCCGGTGAACCGTTCTTTTCTGGAGAGCAGAGGCAATAGTCTAGAATAGTCAAACAGTCAAACACCACTGGACTTCGTACTCCGATTTGGTTCTGATATTACGTTGGTACTTTAATCACAGTTCAGCAAATACATTCAATTTGATACAATACCACAAAGCGCTTTGGGGACTCCTTCTTGAGGTCTCACCGTGACAGGTCCGTCAGAGTAAGATCCCAGTTAAAGAGAGCCCCGAGTTATAGAAACATCCTGTTCTTTATAGTTTTTGCTGTGAAGCCCCCACCTTTGGTGCTCTCTCTTGGTGTAATGCTGTGAAGCCCCCACCTTTGGTGCTCTCTCTTGGTGTAATCTGCCTTTGCTGCCCAGACTTCGCTCACAAGACTGTCCTTGGGAAACGTTGCGCCTGCTTGGTTCTCACAAGACTTTGTGTGAGAACAAATGAGTTCTGCAACCTTGTTGCATTTCAGTTTGGACAGAACAGAATGCATCTGTTCTTAATCTGGTTGACTCATCGTTGTTGTTGCACACAGTATTCACACAGTATATTTCCACTGAGGCTTCTCAATGATTACAGCATTATATTTTAGCTTGTTTTACTATATCTTTACTTCTGTTACTTTTGCCTTATCAATAAACCATCATGTTGCACGGCCAGATACGGCTCAGCTGACTCAGATAAGGAAATATATGATACATTATGATGTGATATGATGTGATATGAATGATAATGGAACACATCGACGTCTGCACTCACAGTGCCGTGGACTGTACGTAATGTTACTTTGATCCGGTTACTTGGGCAGATATTTAATTAAGCTTTCTTAACGCTAATGTTATAATAGTCAGATTGCTCTGAAGATGGAGGTGATATTCTATTAATGTTCACGTTCACACAGTCGGTGATTTTTGACGGCCGTCTTTCCTGCAACGGAGGTTTAAACTGTATTTCCTTTCTCCTGTAATATGACTTAATTGCTTTAAACTCCGCACACTGAGCTCTGATTGGTCAGCAGGCAGTGCTTTCACTGAGTTGATCTCTAACCCCCAGTTTCCACCAGGTCCGTCTGCGCCGCGCTGCGCCGCATTACGGCTGCGCCGCGGCGGTCGTACGGATCGCGGCCACTCTAGTCAATGGGTGCTATTCCACCACACGCGCCGCGTTACGGCTCAGACGCGTCCCAGAAGCGTCCCAGAAGCGGCTCGGCGCAGCGCTTCTCTAAAATTAGGATGAATCCTATCTTTGCCACGGCGCAGGCAGCCCCCCCTCACAGGAAGTGGAAAGGTGAGCATCCGGGCCAGGCCCATCCCCCACATATACTAATTTAGCAGACCCTCCTCCTTCATCACAACACCTCCACTACGATACGCACAATGGACGACGAGGTTTTCATCATGGAAGTGGAAAAACACACTATTTTATATGATGTAACCAATGCTTACTACAAGGACAACATCAGAAAGGACAAGGCCTGGTTTTTAGTTGCTGCAGTTTGTGGAAGGTAACAACTACATATTAGGAAATGTATAACAACAATAAACACAATTTAAACAGACACAAAAATAAAACATTTAACTACGTAGCCTACTTACTTTCTTGTAGAAGTACAAATGTCCAGGATGCCCGAATCAATAACAAAACTGCGAGCCTGCACGCACGACGCTACGCTTCTGAAACGCTTCAGGGACGCGTCCGGTGGGTTATGGCGCCAGAGGAGGTCGGACCAAAACCGCGGCGCAGCCGTGACGCGGCGCAGCGCGGCGCAGACGGACCCAGTGGAAACTGGGGGTTAGCCTGCAACCTAACCTGCTCTGGAGCAGGTTAGCCGCACAGCATAAGTTACCATGGAGATCTAGCCCGCTAAAAAGAGAACCAGCGTCGTAAGACCGGAAAGCCCGAGTTTTCCCTGAAGTTAGCCCGCTAAGCGAAAATCCTGTTTCGTAGTACAGGCCTCTGGAGGACAGATGCTAGATAACAATCATACAGGGGGAATAAATCATTAAGAGCAATTGCTTAAAAAGATCTAAAGTGCATTAAAAAAGGTATAAAGTTCATCAGAGTTAGAGATTTAAAAGAGTATTGCACTTGGGCCTGTTGGTTCGTGTATTAAAACTCCTGTAGAATTAGAAGTTTCTGTGGATGTTTTGATACATTTTGAGAATTTATTTTTTCAACAGTTTGTTGCAACAACTTTTCAAGCCTGTAGGTTTTCGTTTTGTGTGCATCAAAAAACGTTGTATCACATTTCCCCAGTGTCTTTAAAGAAAGTGCAGCATAAAACGAGCCAGTAAGGAAGCAATGGCCGAGTCTGGTGCAATAACCAATGCATGGACATGGTCACACATTGACATGACAATAAACCTTTGAAATTGAACAAGGCTCTTGGAGGACTGCAGGAGCTGTGCTGTTAGTAAAGAGAAGCAGATTGTGCTGCAGGAGTTGTTTTAGACAGTACTGTGGACTTTTTCATGACCTTTCCTCTGCTGTGTAATGTTGCCACTATTGGAGTTCATGGCTGATTTCATGCTGTAACCCTTTAAAGTCCACATGGAGCGAGCGTTGGATAGTAGTAGTATTTTTCTTAAACTGAAAAAAAGACCCAAATGTAGTTTAATTGTGACCAGGTTAATTTACAAATGTGTTACACATTCTAAAAAACTGTGTTGAAAAGTGCACAGAAATGTGACATGTGACCTGTGTTTTTTTCATGTATTATTGTAAGGAAGGTTACATCAGATTGTGTGAAGCTATGAGCAAAATGTTTCTCTTCTCTTCAGTAGAAGGTGATTTAACATACTTTGTGTACAAAATCAATTATTAGTGTTAGTCATGTGCAAATTGAATTTGCGCATGAAAACAGGTGGATGAAAACGCACTGTGTGAGGAACGCTTTGTGGCTGCTTGCCTTTTTTTTTGTTTAATAAATGTGTCACCCTTTAAATTGATAGATTTACACAGTATACATACGTGTACCCCACTGGTCCACCCACATGCTGTCATTGGTCAAAGTCAGGAACTGTGCCACCAGCTGTCCCCCTATATTGGCTGCTGTAGGAGGTGTGTGTGTGTGTGTGTGTGTGTGTGTGTGTGTGTGTGTGTGTGTGTGTGTGTGTGTGTGTGTGTGTGTGTGTGTGTGTGTGCGTGTGTGCAAGCATGTGTGCAGGTGTGTTTTTAGGAAGGGGGGGCCTCTACCTGGCTCTATCTGGTGGTTTTGGCGCAGTGGTTAGAGCGTTGATCATCAGATCAAGGGGCGTTGGTGAACTCCAGTTCGAAACCCGCCTCGGCCGCCACTGCGTCAGGCCGTTGTGTCCTTGGGCTAGACACTTTACCCGCATTTGCTCCTGTGGGTAATGTCCACAGTAATGACTCGTACATGTCTAATATGTGTAATGTGTAATTGTAAAGCGCTTTGAGCACCTGTAAAAGCGCTCTGATATAAAATGTAATGCATTATTATTAAAGGTGTAAACAAACTCGACCTTACTTGTTCCAAATCATACTGCACATAACACAAAGCTGAGCCACTCTGTGTGTTCTAAACAGATTCATGTTCCTGCTGATCAGAGAACTCTTATACGTGTCTGGCAGATCTACTACTCTATTAATGCATCAAGGAAGCGTCTGCTTTTAAGCTACTGTATATGTAAACTCTATGCTTTCCGCTTCTATATAATTGGTCAGGATATTTTTTGGCTCAGGGGAGAAATGGTGGTCGACAAATCATAAGTTTTAGATTGCTGGTCTCTGCAGTCAACATGCCTTGGTGTCCTTGGACAAAACATTGGAACCCCAAACTGCTCCTCTAAGCATGTCTGCAGTATTGTAGTTTATGTAAGTCACTTTGGATAAAAGCATCAACCAAACGGAATGTTATATTATCACATATAAAGTATTATATGATATATTCTCAGTGCATCTGGTAGCAGGATGCCCCTTTTTATGTAATTGTGTTGTTTCATAAGAGGTGCCAGCTTTCAGCCTGATTTTCGGCTGCATGTCTAAGTGTGTCATGTGTAAGAAGCTTAAAGAGCATCCTGCTCTTCATCCCTGCAGATGAGTTTTTATTTAGCAAACACTCCTAAAGCTGTTTGTGTTGTTGTGAAACATGTTGCTTCAGCTTGAGTCATTTGCATACTGTAAAACTGATGTGATGTAAGCCTTTGTATGATCAGCATATATATCCAATATATAGAGGTTTCTCAATTCTTAAATGTCCCCTCCTCGACTCCTATCCTCAATACTTAGTCCCGCCCACAGGAGATGTGAGCGGAGGACTGAGGAGGGGAACCGAGGAGAGAGGAGGGGAAGCAATTTTGTAAATAAAGCTCGCCTTTTGTTCCATTTTGAAACCTGCTTCCCTCCTCATTCAACCGTGACGGTCCTGCACAAAGCAGGACACCTGGTTACCCTACACACACACACACACACACACACACACACACACACACACACACACACACACACACACACACACACACACACACACACACACGGTGCTGCCCCTCACAAACTTCAAATAAAGTTGCATAAATACTTGAGCTACGTTTTTATTATAATTACTGTGAAATGTATTATGTTGTCGTCATTATTACAACAAATACACACTTGCAACTGATAACACTGGAAATGCTTTTATATTTATTAGACTATTAAAAAAAATCATGCTTCAAAAAAGTTTGTTTTAATATTACAAAAATAAAGAATGTTTCTTGCCTGTTTAATTATGTGTGATTATATTGCTGATGATAGATAGAGGAAGCCTGTGGTGTCAGTTGTAGTCCTTCAGAGAGACTGAAACCATACTGGTGGAGGTGAAGAGGACAGGCCACAGGAGACAGGGGACAGGAGACATGATTTGCTTATTGGTTACATTTTAATTGATTTGCTGTTAATAAAGTATCACCACAAACTGCAATATTACAGTCCTTTATTGATGAGTGTGGTTTGATGAAACGTTATTCTCTGCTGCTAGCAAACAGCCTGCAAGATACATGAGATCTCTAAAGCAGTACAACACCACAAACAACTTGAAGTACAACATGATGATGGAAGGATGGACAAATTAAAATAAAACATTTAAAGGAACAAATGTCCGTCAGCCCCTAAAGTGAGCAGCAGCTACGGCAGCAGGTAATGAAGTGGTCCATCTCCTGGCTTCATAGGTCAGAGCCAGGACACTCATGACATTTCTTAGTGCCATTAAATCACGTACATGCCCATTTGAAAGCAGGAGAAAAACAACTCTCTTGATTTTATTATAGTTGTAATTTCATTCTTCATTCGCATATTTGCTGTTTTGAACAGAATGTAAAATGGTTGGGGAAGCTAACCAGGTAAAGCGTGTGGTGTTTGCCGGTGGGTGGTGTTACAGGTCCGTTTTGTGGGAAGAAGGAGCTAAAGTGATAGACAGGTTGGAAGCGGCTCACAGACGTAAATAATTTAAGCAGGTAACTATTGGAGTTTGGCATTAAAAGGAAAATGGGAGCTGACCTGACATTTTTATTATTTTATTGAATGATCCTAATTTAGTTACACTGGTGAGAAGATGTTCTCTTGAAGAAGATTACAGCAGGTCTTGAACACACAATGTTAAGACTCCAAGCATGCCTAAGATTATCAGTTATCAAGTACTCATTTAAGACCTGTGGTCAGTCAGGCCAGATTCAAGTAGCAGTCAACACACCCTTACACCAAAACTTCTTATATGACCTTTATATTTAATGTTGTGAAACTAACTTACTTGGTTAGGTTTAGGAAGAAGGTTGTGGTTTGAGTTAAATTAGTACAAGGCTTAGTATTACATATATGTGATGTGAAATTCATGTAGTAATGTACAAAAGTCTCAAGGGATAAATACGCTGCTGTTAGAAATCATACAGTACACAGGCTTTTCTTTGGTGAGGATTGCCTGACAGTGTATAATGGGCCATATGAATTAACCTTTGAGTTTATCTTTAAAAGTTCAAGTGAAAATGTCACTCAGATATGAGTTTGCATCCCTTTTATGATGACTCTCACTGCTGCCCTGACAGAACCTCCATGAGCGATGACCCCTGACTACTGATGTTAGTCTGTGGTGGAGAGTAACATTTACTCAAGTACTGTACCTAAGTACACTTTTAGAGTGCTTTACTTGAGTATTTTCATGTTCTGCTACTGTGTACTGTACTTCTATTCTACTACAATTCAGAGGTAAATCAAGTACTTTTCCTCCACTACATGTATTTAATACCTTTAGTTACTTCACAGATGTGGATGAATGATGTGAAATCTAACCAAGTGTTAAATCAGACTTTAGTTCCACCTGGAGTAAATCCACAAGCTACCCTGCAGTCTACAAAGTCATTCAAACTAGCTGCACCTTTACCAGCTTTGAGAACACTTTCATGATCAATCATTATAATCAAATCATATATATTATTCTGATATGGATTAATCTGCACAATGACTACTTTCACTGTCGCTACTTTTACTATATTTTGATGAGAATACTTTTCTACTTTCACTTGAGGAACATTTTGAATGCAGGACTTTTACTGTGACAGAGTATTCCTACACTCTGGTACTTCTACTTTTACTCATCTCAGTACTTCTGCTGCCTCTTCTGCGCTCAACTGTAAACTTCTTTTTCTCTGACAAACTTTTTCTCCTCTCTTCTTCTTTCTTTCTGTCACCATTTGTCTCCTTTTGAGGTCCCTGCAGCAGCTCCTCTGAATGAGTTACTGCAGAGCTATTGGTTGGCTATTGGTGTGTGTGTGTGTGTGTGTGCTGTGATGAGATGAAGTGTGATCCAGAGTACCTGAGCTCCTCTCAGCAGCGTCCCCCCTGACAGCTTGGGGAGTGGGGACACAGCAGAGCTGAGGAGTTGTTATTTTATAAAGTTATGTTCTCATTATTTACCCAAGAAGTGTGACGCAGTGCATGAAGTAGAACCACCAGCCTTTAAACTGAGCAGCTGTGGTTCCACTACTGTGGACCCTCATCTTCTGTTCTTAGAAAGGAAAAGACCTGTTGTCTCAGTTACGGCCCCCTCAGGTCGTTTAGGTCTTAGTTTAATTAAATGTAATGTTTTTTTCATTCTGACTTATTTCCAAGAAACGTATCAGCAAATCTCTGGTTAACACAAGATTTAAACGGCTGCTTTCAAATTGTGGAGATCTGCTGATTAAAAAAACAAATACATTAGTCGGCTAAATCCTGTCCTCCCATGCCTCCATACTGAACCAATAACAGTCTTGATGAATTCAAGTAAACGGGGGCCAAGTTAACCCTAACCCTAACAAAATCAAATCCATATAAAAAAATCCATATACAACTCCTGCAGTGCAATCCAAGTCTCATGTATCCAGTCATATATTACCTATGGAAAAAGAGAAATGTCCAACGAGGCGTTCTGGAGCAGCATAGATAGGTCTTCTCTGTGTTAGAGTCTTACTCGCGACAGGGTGTGTGTCTGTGTGTCAGATCTCAGTATGATTGTTGTGTTTGCTGTGAACTTGTGTGCTCGTTGACTCTGCCCACCCCCCCTCGTTATGCAGCTGCCTCTCTTTCATTTCTCTGCTCCCTCCGGCCTCTCAGACCACATTTACACGGGAACGTTTGCGTTTACGCACCGTTTTCAAAAAAGTCTTCCGTTCACACGCATTCGATTCATTTAACGTGTCCGTTCACACGAGAACACTGGAAACGCTGGAAACGCTGTAGTACATATGCCAGGCCTGTAAGTGGCGCTGCTGCCGCCACACAATACACCAAAAGTAGCGACGAAGACCCCGGAGCATGGTAGCCATGGTTGCCCTTCTGTTTATTCTCCGCGGTGGACGGCGTGTGCTCCTCCTGTAGATAAGATAAGATAGAGCTTTATTGTCTCCCTTCGGAGAAATTTGTCTTGGGCATCGAGATAATACACATTATCAGATCCCTCCGGTAGTCCACCAGCAGATGAAAAACACCCACCTAGGGACGAGGGAACCGTGCGGCAGAGTTTCCGTTAATATTTTTTTCCGCCGGTCAACATGTCCGTTAAAGTTTAAATCTTCCGCACAAAATTAGAAAAGTGCCGGTGAGAGATCTTCTTTGTTATTTATTGAGCTTTAAAATAAATTGATAACGACTCTATATAATAATATAAGAATAATACACGGAGCCTCTCTTTTCCTCCCCCTCTTCTGACAGCAGCAGCTGATCTCTGAGCAGGAGACGTGGGGAGAGGGAGGCGGGGCTATTTCATCGTTATCAGAAAATTATCGTTTAGAGGCGATTACACAGAGCCGTTTGCCCTCCCAGAGCATTCCCTCTATCCACCTCGGGACCCGTTATCGCTTGCGGGGTCCGTTTCTATCGTTTTGTTACGGCCTCGTGTAAACGAAAGGGCTATACGCAAGAGACACTATGCAGATACAGCCTGTATCGTCCTCGTGTAAACGGGTGTATGATTGCTGTGTTTGCTGTGAACTTGTGTGCTCGTTGACTCTGCCCACCCCACATTACAT
Source organism: Pogonophryne albipinna (assembly GCA_028583405.1). Taxonomy (NCBI): domain Eukaryota; kingdom Metazoa; phylum Chordata; class Actinopteri; order Perciformes; family Artedidraconidae; genus Pogonophryne; species Pogonophryne albipinna. The sequence continues at coordinate 40,958,802 of CM053252.1, forward strand.
TACATTGCATTTAGCTGACGCTTTTATCCAAAGCGACTTACAATAAGTACATTCGACCAGGAAGACACAACCTTGAAGAAAACAGAATCATATAAGTACATCAGGTTTCATAGAGCCAAACATTTCAAGTGCTACTCAACTGGCTATAGATAAGCCAGTCCTTTATTAGTATATAAGTGCTCTGTTAGCAGTTCTTTGTTAGTAATTCTATCGCTCGAAGTGGAGTCGAAAGAGATGAGTTTTCAGTCTGCGCCGGAAGATGTGCAGGCTTTCTGCTGTCCTGATGTCAATGGGGAGCTCATTCCACCATTTTGGAGCCAGGATAGCAAACCCACGTGTTTTTGCTGATGGGAACTTGGGTCCCCCTCGCAGCGAGGGTGCAGCGAGTCGTTTGGCTGATGCAGAGCGTAGTGCACGCGCTGGGGTGTACAGTTTAACCATGTCCTGGATGTAGGAAGGGCCAGATCCATTTGCAGCATGGTATGCAAGTACCAGTGTCTTGAAGTGGATTCTAGCAGTTACTGGAAGCCAGTGAAGTGAGCGGAGGAGCGGAGTGGTGTGGGAACATTTTGGAAGGTTGAAGACCAGACGAGCCGCTGCATTCTGGATGAGCTGCAGAGGTCGGATGGCACATGCAGGTAGATCAGCCAGGAGGGAGTTGCAGTAGTCTAGGCGTGAGATGACAAGAGTCTGGACCAGAACCTGCGTCGCTTTCTGGCTCAGCTGGGGACGTATCCTCCTGATGTTGTAAAGCGTGTATCTGCAGCAGCGGGTTGTAGCAGCGATGTTTGCAGTGAAGGACAGGTTGTTATCTAGGATCACACCCAGATTCCTTGCAGTCTGAGTCGGGGAAACAACAGAGGTGCCGATGTTGATTGTTAGGTCAAGAGTGATTACCGCTAGAGTCAAGAGCTTGAGGTGATGAGCAGACATCCACTGTGAGATGTCAGCTAGACAAGCAGAGATGCGTGCGACGACCTGGGTCTCTGAGCGGGGAAAGGACAGAATTAATTAGGTGTTGTCAGCGTAGCAGTGGTATGAAAAACCATGCGGGCTAATGACTGATCCGAGCGAGTTTGTGTACAAGGAGAAGAGGAGGGGACCAAGAACAGAGCCCTGAGGAACCCCTGTAGTTAATTGACAAGGGTCGGACTCGGACCCTCTCCAAGTTACCCTGTAGGTACGGTCTTTGAGGTATGAGGTGAGGAGGGAAAGTGCAGAGCCTGAAACTCCAAGTTCTTGGAGAGTGTGAAGGAGGATCTGATGGTTCACCGTGTCGAATTCAGCAGACAGGTCCAACAGGATGATGACAGAGGAGAGGGATGCTGCTTTGGCAGTGTGCAGTTCCTCAGTGACAGCAATGAGAGCAGTTTCTGTGGAGTGACCTGCCTTGAAACCAGACTGGTGCGGATCCAGAAGGTTGTTCTGATGGAGATAACAGGAGAGTTGTTTAAAGACAGCGCGTTCAAGTGTTTTAGACAGGAACGGGAGGAGAGAGACAGGCCTGTAGTTTATAACATCAGACGGGTTGAGAGTGGGTTTCTTTAGGAGAGGGTTTACTCTTGCCTCCTTAAGACTATTTGGAAAGTGACCAGAAGTTAGAGAAGTGTTGATGAAATGGGTGAGAAACGGTAGAATATCAGGAGCGATAGTCTGAAGGAGGTTTGAGGGGATAGGGTCCAGAGGACAGGTGGTAGGGCGGGCAGAGGTAATGAGGGTAAGAACCTCACTTGGAGAGAGAGGGGAAAAGGAGGTTAGTGTGTGGGTGAAAGGAGGGTCTGGTGACCCAGCGGTGAGTAAAGGTGAGTCAGAAAAAGAAGAGCGAATATCATCAACCTTTTTTTCAAAGTAGTTAACAAAGTCGCTTGACAGAAGTGAGGAGGGGGAAGGGGCTTTGGGTGGGTCCAAGAGGGTGGAGAAGATGGAAAATAGTTTTTTGGGATTGGAAAAGGAAGATTGGATCTTATCTTGAAAGAAAGTGCTTTTTGCCTGAGAGATCGAAGCAGAGAAAGAGGAGAGGAGAGCCTGATAGGTTAGGAGGTCGTCATGGTGTTTGGATTTCCACCGTTTCCGCTCTGCTGCCCTAAGGACGGTTCTATTAGCACGCAGTGCGTCATTTAGCCAGGGAGCAGAAGGGGACTGACGAGCCTGCCGAGATGTGAGAGGACAGAGAGAGTCCAGAGAGGATGAGAGAGTAGAGAGGAGAGTTTCTGCAGCAGAGTTTGGAGGTAGGAGTTGGAACGAGTCAGAGGAAGGGAGGGCTGAGAGCACCGATGAGGAAAAGGTAGAGGGGGAGAGGGAACGAAGGTTACGGCGGACAGGTGCAGGATGAGAAGAGATTAGTTTGTTATGTTTGGAAAGGGGTAGAGAGAATGAAATGAAGAAGTGATCGGATCTGTGGAGCGGGTTTACAGAGAGGTTAGAAGTAGTGCAGTTCCTTGAGAATATGAGATCAAGGACGTTGCCAGCTTTATGAGTTGGTGGGGACGGAGACAGTGAGAAAGCAAAGGCGGTTAACAGAGATGTTAGTTCGTCTATCTTCCCTGTCTGGAGGTTGAAGTCTCCGAGAAGTACAGCGGGAGGGCCAGTTTCAAGGATGTGTGAGAGGAGATTATCTAATTCCTCCAAGAAGTCCCCCAAGGCGCCTGGTGGACGGTAGAGAACAACAATGGTTAATTGTATAGGATGGGTTACTGTGACGGCATGGAATTCAAAGGTGGAAGGAGTGAAGTTAGGTAGCTTGAAGAGGGAAAAGCTCCATTTGGGAGAGAGCAGGAGACCAGTGCCACCTCCTCTGCCAGTGGGTCTGGGTGTATGGGAGAAGGAATATGCTGTGAAGAGAGCTGCTGGGGTGGATGTGTTGGATGGAGTAATCCAGGTCTCAGTGAGAGCAAGGAAATCCAGAGACTGCAGGGAAGCGTAGCCAGAGATGAAGTCAGCCTTAGGAACAGCTGACTGGCAGTTCCACAGGCCGCCTGAAACTAGATGTTGGATGTCAGTGGAGCATGTGGGATAGACGAGAGCAGGCCGGTTATAGCGATTAGGAGATACACGGGGCCAGTGATAATTGCGAGAGGACACATGAACAGGAATGGAGAAAATACACATGATTATAGCATGAGGGGCTAGAAACTAAAGAAAATAAAATAAAACACCAGCGGTAATTAGCTCAATCAGAGGAGGATTTGCCTCCTCTTTGCTACCCTCGTGACTCCCGCAGGACTCCAATGTCTTTGTCAGTCGGACTCCAATGTCTTCGTCAGTCGGACGCTGAAGCTGACGCTCCAGGAAAGAGCTACCTAAAATGGACGCCTGATTGCTGAGTTCTCACAGCTGTGGGGCCACGCCCCTCTAATTAGTTAACTCTCTACAGCTGATGGGCGACAGCAGAGTGTCCCTGCCTATATTGTAATGCAGGGTTGAGTGCCCCACTGAGACCTGTGTAACAGGTTCACTTGAGCAGATCTGAGATTTAAAATCTCTCAAAAGCGCCGTTTACATCGTTATGCAGCTGCCTCTCTTTCATTTCTCTGCTCCCTCCGGCCTCTCAGTCTCTCACTTGTTATCTGTCTCTCGTTCATCCCATCATCCCTCGCTTCCTTTCAGCCTGTCACGGACTTCTCTAAAGGCTTTGTTTCACAGCCTGACACTGAGTGCCACTCATAGTCTCTCTCCATCTCTCTCTGTCTCTTTCAGCATGTACACATTCAGATTTACAGCCTTCCTCATACAAACACACACAAACACACACACACACACAGTGTAATACACGCACATGCCGATGTTTAAATGTTTTATATCAATTCAATTAATAATACGCTTCATTCCACCGTGTCCAGAGGCTTTTGAAGATACTTAGCATATTTTCTGTGCCACTCTCCTACACACGCACAGACAAACACGCACACAAACAAACAAATAAATAAAAACAGGAAAGCAAAGACAAAGCACATCCAGGAAACTTGAATGGTATTTGATGTGTCATGCATAATTTGCATTTGTAAAGGTGAGTAAAAGTGTGTCACTGTTCAGGTTACTCAGAAGACTCCACAGACTTCACTGTCAGGAGGTTTCTGATTAATAAACTATAGCTTTTAAAGACTTTTCTAATCATATAGAAATGTATTTGATATAAAATAACTTTGCTTCAAATGGAATGTTGTCGACACTGTGAATTAGTAATAGAAAACATATTTCTGAAAAGACAAGTCCGTGTTGAGTTTTTCCAAATGTTTAGATGCATAGATCATCACAAATAAATGCCTTTCAACTGAACTAGGTGGTGGCAAATGTCTAAGTGGCTGGTATCTAAAAATGAATCAATTTCTCAAAGAGAAGTGGAAAACTATATTTTGTTGTTGTATATTGTTAGAAATGTTCTCATGGAGAGATGTTTGTATACAGCCCCACTCTAACTGGCGGCTCACTGAGAGTTAATAATGGGATTTATGACAGGGATGAAACTCAAAGACTCACACATACTTCTCTCCGCATGTCACTCTTCAGTACACTATGTGAAATCCTGTGGGTGGTGTCTTCTGAAGGTTTCTGCAAAACCTTACTGTGTGTGTGTGTGTGTGTGTGTGTGTGTGTGTGTGTGTGTGTGTGTGTGTGTGTGTGTGTGTGTGTGTGTGTGTGTGTGTGTGTGTGTGTGTGTGTGTGTGTGTGTGTGTGTGTGTGTGTGTGTGTGTGTGTGTGTGTGTGTGTGTGTGTGTGTGCTGTGATGAAGTGTGATCCAGAGTACCTGAGCTCCTCTCAGCAGCGTCCCCCCTGACAGCTTGGGGAGTGGGGACACAGCAGAGCTGAGGAGTTGTTATTTTATAAAGTTATGTTCTCATTATTTACCCAAGAAGTGTGACGCAGTGCATGAAGTAGAACCACCAGCCTTTAAACTGAGCAGCTGTGGTTCCACTACTGTGGACCCTCATCTTCTGTTCTTAGAAAGGAAAAGACCTGTTGTCTCAGTTACGGCCCCCTCAGGTCGTTTAGGTCTTAGTTTAATTAAATGTAATGTTTTTTTCATTCTGATTTATTTCCAAGAAACGTATCAGCAAATCTCTGGTTAACACAAGATTTAAACGGCTGCTTTCAAATTGTGGAGATCTGCTGATTAAAAAAACAAATACATTAGTCGGCTAAATCCTGTCCTCCCATGCCTCCATACTGAACCAATAACAGTCTTGATGAATTCAAGTAAACGGGGGCCAAGTTAACCCTAACCCTAACAAAATCAAATCCATGTAAAAAAATCCATATACAACTCCTGCAGTGCAATCTGGGGTTACGTACTGTAACCCAGCTTCTATGAGTATAGGCGCAGCCCTCTAAGGCTATCGCTATTGGGTAATCCCTCTGCACGTGTGCAGCACTGACAGATTTAATCCACGCCCACCTATGACGTGGGCCCCACCTCCGGGCTCACTTCTGTATAAATAGGAAGTAGTCCCTACAATCTGCTCCCACACAAACAGCTTTTCTTCAGCTATTCGCGGAGCCAGTGGGGCCCGAACCTTAGAGGGCTGCGCCTATACTCATAGAAGCTGGGTTACAGTACGTAACCCCAGTTCTATTTCGTATAAGGCTTCACCCTCTAAGGCTATCGCTATTGGGTTAAGGGCGAAGCAGGATGTAGTCCACGCCCCACTGGTCCGTCCGTTACCAGAAGCACAGAAACACACCTACTCAATTAATAACCCATGTCCATTTCGCCTTGCGTAAATGGAGCATCACATTCCCAGGGAATATAGCATTTAAAAAATGAATATTCTCCATACGGGAAAGAAGGTAGGCTAAATAGGCTACCTGTAAAAAGTAGAGACCAAAGTCCCACTTGTTAAAACGATCAAAGAGGGGGAAAAGGGCAGCTCTCTAAGTGCCGACAGGCAGGAGAGAGGGCACGCAGTTGAGTCCCCGACATTACTCACTCTGACAGGACACTCAGTACCAGTGTGTCAGAGAGGAATGGGAGACATCCCTCAAAATAAACACGAATAAAAGAACAGGGGGAAGACCAAGATGCAGCAGTGCAAATGTCTTCCACTGTCATTCCTCCGTGCAACGCCGTGGAGGAGGAAATTCCTCTGGTGCTGTGCGCTTTGATGTTCTCCGGGGGATCCAACCCAGAGGAGAAATACGCCTGTGACACAGCCTCACACAGCCCGTGTGACAGGCGCTGTGCCGACAGAGGCTGCCCTATTGAGCGCTCTCTGTAATGCACAAACAGACGAGCTGCGTAAAGCAGCCGTGCGTGCAATATAGCATGACAGCGCGCGCACAGGACGGAGGAGATGAGATGTGGCTTCCTCCTCTGATGTGTGAGGAGGAGGAAAGAAGCCATCCAAAGGTATCACTCTCGATCTAAAAGAGCTTGTGATCACCTTTGGCATAAAAGCTGGGTTAGGGCGCAAAACAGCTGAGCTGCCATCTCCTTGGATCTGGAGACATGATGGAGCCACAGAGAGAGCAGACCAATCACTCACCCTTTTAGCTGATGTCAGAGCCAATAGCAGAGCTACTTTGGCTGACAAGAACGTTAGGGGGACCTGATCTAAAGTTTCAAATGGAGCTTTACTCAGTGCGCGTAACACGAAAGCCAAAAACCCATTGAGGCGCCAAAGCGTGTGACACATGTCTGAGTCTCTGTGTTCCCCGTAGAAAACGTTTTGTCAGAGGGTGACTAAACACCATGCTGACCCCAAACCTACGTGGCAAGATGAAATGGCAGCAGCATATGTTTTTACCGTGCTATAAGCCAATTCCTGTCCAGCAACAGCTGGAGGAACGACAGCACGAGGCAGGGGGCCCAAAGGGGTCCAGGCTTTTCCCTGCACACCACACGGAACGCTGTCCATTTGGCTGTGTAGGATGTGTGTTCAGCAGCTGCGCTGATCGAACACCTCCCTGGCGATTTAAGTAGGCCGCCGCTGCTTTGTTGTCTGTTTGAATCAACATATGTTGATTGTACAGCAACGGGACGAAGTGCTGGAGCACTTTCCATACGGAGAGTAATTCCAGCACGTTTATATGGAGAGACATGTGAGCCAGCCACTGTCCCCCCACTGCCTGCGACATGCACGTTCCTCAGCCTGCGAGAGATGCGTCTGTGAACACTGCGGTGTGTGACGTCACTCTGCTCAGGGGCACCCCCACTGACAGGACGTGGAGATTTTTCCAGTAGGTCAAATCCAAAACCACTGAAGGAGGAATGTACACCATGCGTCTCCTCTGACACACGGGGTCGATGCACAGGCGAATAAACCACCTCTGGAGTCTCCTCACTATGAAGGAGACCCAGGGGAATCACCACGTGACCAGCTGATATCATGTCTAACAGCTGCATCACAGAGAGGGGTGTCACCGCCCGCGGGGTGTGACGTGCCGGAGGAGAGCTGTCACTTTCTCCCCTCTCCGCTGTGAGAGTCGCGCTCTCATGCGGGCTGAGTTCAATTCCACTCCCAGTTAAAAAGATAACCTGGGAGGGACGAGGACAGCTCTTCTTCCAGTTGATAATGAAACGCAGGTTTGACATATGAGATACGAACTGTATCGTCTGTAAGCCGCTTCCTCCCTTCCTGGAGCGAGCCAGCCACAGCCGGTCGCCCAGGTAAAATAACACTCTCATCCCCATTCTGAGTAGCTGCTCCAACCGTCTCCACCCACTTTGAAAAAGTGCGTGGAGCCAGGAATGAGAAACGCAGGAAATTGCTGTGATTCGGGATGATGGTTACGTCCTTCAGGATTATGGATGTGAACCAGTCTCCCTGGTGAACACACTCCAGCACCCGTTTGATCGTCAGCATGGGAAAAGGCCATTCCCTTGTTGGACACTGACAGATCGAGGATGGGTCTCATTCCCCCCGCCCCGTCTCCTTCGGGACCAGAAAATACCGGGAGTAAAAAACCCTGATTTTCTTCCCCATGAGGAACCCTAGAAAAAAGCTTTCTTTTAACAAGAGTTCCTGCCGCTCTGCACGGAGCGCGAGACACTGTTCCCGGGATGACAGGGTTCCCTGTATCCCGTAGAACTGCGGGGGGGGGGAGAGGCGAACTGCAGAGACTATCCTCTGCCCATCCGCCTGCTCATCCATCTGTCCATCAGACACACGCGCCGCCACCCTGAGTACCATCCAGTACTCTGATAGCGCCGGGTGTACATTCTCTGGATGTGCTGTGGTTGGTGGCAAACCACGCCAGAGCCCTCCACACGCTGCATTTCACACAGGCTCTCAATATGTCGCCGTTTAGGAGAAGACTCGTAAAAATTCCCGCTCAACATCACTAAGGGATGAGCGGAGGTGTGTGCAGTGCTGTCCACACGAGGCGTAATAATGGCCCTCCGTGGGCTTATTACGACCGTGGGTAGGAGGTACGTCTGAGACAGAGGAAAAATCCGTGCTGCCTAAACCCAAAAAGTTTAAAGGTAGACGGATTGAATAGTAAGCCCTGCTGTTTTATTAACCGATAAGTTAAAAAACCCAGCCGGCTTAGGCAGCGAGCCATGCTGCCAAGTAACCAATAGGCTATTGGCAGCCGGCTTAACCGGGGAGCCTTGCTGCATATTATCTTCCATCTGTCCATTGAACACACGCGCCGCCACTCAGCGCGCCAACCTGCTCTGGATGTGCTGTGGTTGTCATGGTGACGAGCCACGCCAGAGCCCTCCAGACGCTGCACTTCACACAGGCTCTCATTATGTCCACTGTAACACATTTTCCTGTCAAACAACAGTAAAGCGCCGGCAGTCTCTTCACAGACGCCTGCACTTCACTGCAATACCACAGTACTCATACTGTGAAATGACTTCACAGCCTCTTACTGTAAAAATAAAATACAGTATACTGCTGCATTTGTTCAATTAACAGTAAAATACTGGCAGCAGAGACGCCAGCAATACACTGAAATTATACAGTATTCATACTGTTGAACAATTTCAGTTTATTACTGTAAAAACTTAAATAATTCACAGTAACATTCTGGTTAGGGGGCCGCCAGTAGATTAGTGTTGAAAATTGGCTGCAAAATAACAGCAATTGCTTACAGTGTTAAACCGGACACCGAGGTGCGTTCACGCTCAACAGCCCTAAGGGATGAGCGGAGCTGTGTGCAGTGCTGTCCTCACTGTAATAATGGCACTCGTGGGCTCATTACGACCGTGTGTAGGAGGTAGGTTTGGGACAGAGGAGAAAAACCGAGCTGCCTAGAAACCAATAGGTTTTAAAGACAGCCGATTTATGCAGCGAGCCATGCTGCCTATAACCGACAGGTTAGGGGCAGCCGGCTTACCCGGTGGGCCTTGCTGCTTATTATTATTCATCTGTCCATCGAACACACTCTGAGTAATATTCTGAGAGCGCGCGACATGCTCTGGATGTGCTGTGGTTGTCATGGTAACGAGCCACGTCAGAGCCCTCGCCGCCGTTGCCCGTGAAGCAACCCAAGAGGGGCCCGGACCAAAAAGCTGCGAGGGGGCCTCCACACACTGCATCTCACACCGGCTCTCATCCTGTCTCTGTTTAGGAGAAGGCTCGTAAACTGGACATTGAGGCGCGTTCACGCTCAAACCTGCTGACAGGTTACAGCCGGCTCTTGCACCTCCACACGCTGTATTGCACAGCGGCTCTCATCATGTCGCCGTTTAGGAGAAGGCTCGTAAACCGGACATTGAGGCGCGTTCACGCTCAAACCCGCTTGAGGAATGAACGGTGTGTGGAGGCATATCTGTGACATAGGAAACAAGCCCGTGCTGTCTAATCAACCGACAGGTTTTAAAGACAGCCGGTTTGTGCCGCGAGCCCTGTTGCTAACCGACAGGCTATGAGGCAGCCGCTTATGTCATCCGGAGGAGAGCTCTCCTGAACCGGGGGAACGGGGAGATCTCATTAGGCGGCTGCCTTTCCGATGATCTCCGGGAGTTCCTGGAGAATACCGCCTATACGGCAGAGCCGAGAAGGCGGATAGTGTCAGCCCGGCAGCCGAACCTATAGGCTCGGCTGCCGGCCCCGCCCTGTCTCCCCCATCCGGAGGAGAGGGAGGATGGGGCCGGGGGAACCACATGGTGAACCGTGAATGGAGGGGAAGGAGTCGCCTGACTGCTGCCCGCCACTCGGATCCAATAATCAAGGGCTTGGTCCAGAGAGTAGGACTCCTGGACTAGCCAATCATCCCCGCCCGCAGCCGCGAGAGCGTTCGCTCTCCGCTGTCTGTGGGCCAGAGGAAGACGGACACAATGAGTGCACGACACCTGGGGAGTGAGAGCCGCGTTTGCGTGCTCCAATCCCCGGCAGGACTCACCTGTATCGTCTGTGTAAAGCCGCTTCCTCCCTGGAGCGAGCCAGCCACAGCCGGTCGTAACTCATATGTCGGCTAACACCGAGCCCCGTCTTGTCTCCCCCGTCCGGAGGAGAGGGAGGATGGGGCCAGGGGGAAATGTTTGCTTTCTAGTAAACAGCTCTGAAAAGAGCTTGTGCCTGGACAGTGCTTCTGCAACGGAGTGCTGAAGAAAAGTGGGAGCAGATTGTAGGGACTACTTCCTATTTATACGGAAGTGAGCCCGGAGGTGGGGCCCACGTCATAGGTGGGCGTGGATTAAGTCTGTCAGTGCTGCACACGTGCAGAGGGATTACCCAATAGCGATAGCCTTAGAGGGCGAAGCCTTATACGAAATAGAACCAAGTCTCATGTATCCAGTCATATATTACCTATGGAAAAAGAGAAATGTCCAACGAGGCGTTCTGGAGCAGTATAGATAGGTCTTCTCTGTGTTAGAGTCTTACTCGCGACAGGGTGTGTGTCTGTGTGTCAGATCTCAGTATGATTGTTGTGTTTGCTGTGAACTTGTGTGCTCGTTGACTCTGCCCACCCCCCCTCGTTATGCAGCTGCCTCTCTTTCATTTCTCTGCTCCCTCCGGCCTCTCAGACCACATTTACACGGGAACGATGGCGTTTACGCACCGTTTTCAAAAAGAGAAATGTCCAACGAGGCGTTCTGGGGCAGCACAGACAGGTATTTTTCTGTGTTAGAGTTTTACTTGCTACAGGGTGCACTTTGAGGGTTTGTGACTCTGCAGACCGTTTACAGAAGCTACAGAACACAAGGGGACGGGTAATAACCAGAGAAGCATGACATGGGCCCTTTAAACTCCTCTATATAATGTTTGGTAGAATCATTTACAGAAATGCACCATATTCTGTTTATGATCTTCGTTTGTTTGTGTTTCTGACCTGTGAGAACCACTTTTCTCCAAAAATTCAATTTATGATGAGTTTCTCCAAAAAACAGCCCTCTTTGTGATGAAAGCTGATCAAAGAGGCTTCTAAACGGTACTGTACTATATACAGTAAGGACAGTGAGGGGATGAACAAGAGGTACTGAGATGTAGTTCAGTAGAGGTATAAAGTAGCATAACACGGAAATACTCAAGTTAAATACAACACATATATTAATAATAATACATTTCATTTTTATAGCGCTTTTCCCAGTGCTCAAAGGCGCTTAAAATATATTATATAAATATATAAATTAAGAGCAGTGTTTGAGTAAATGTACTGAGTTATTTTCCATCACAATTTCTTTGGCCATTGGATTGCCTTTATACATGATCTGACAGGCCATTTTTTGCAACAAAAAGAAACTTGTTTTCACAGGAAAAGGCTTTTCATTATGACATTTGAAATCACTAAAATCACATGAAACCCTGTGAGCTCCTGTCGCTGTCCTCTGCTCTGTAGCGTCCCTCTTAACTCAAAACTGCAGGTTACTACAAACACATCCATCATTTAGAACTGACAGGGTCAAACATGTCAGTGTGTGTGTGTGTGTGTGTGTGTGTGTGTGTGTGTGTGTGTGTGTGTGTGTGTGTGTGTGTGTGTGTGTGTGTGTGTGTGTGTGTGTGTGTGTGTGTGTGTGTGTGTGTGTGTGTGTGTGTGTGTGTGTTGTGTTGTGTTGTGTTGTGTTGTGTTGTGTTCCAGCAAAGCTCAGCAGGACATTGCGTGCAAATGGCATTGACTTCATGTATTTACCTTTTGACAGTTTGTGTTTGTTATTGGAAGACCACCATCTCACATCAGAAAACAGAATACTTTGGACCATTTCTGGCTTAGTTTGTGACACAACATTTCGTGATCCTTGTAAATCTAGTTCAAAATAAAGTAAGTTTTCCCAGCTAATAACAAGATCAAATTTATCTAAATATCCCGTCTAATTTCAAAAATCTTACCAAGCAAAACTTGTTCTATTGGCAGATTGTTTTTACTTATTGCAGGTGATAACACCTTGTTTTCATTATTGACATCTTTTCCAGTGAGACACAGCAGAATAGACCTGTGTTTAATTGAGCTGCTCATTCAGAAACAGTACAGAACAAAAACATTTAGAAACACAGTCTGCTTTTCTTTTATCTATTCACTAAGATAACTTCTATCACAGTGGCCATGCAGAGGCTTCGTTATTTCTTTTCATAATTTGCCAACAAATCATGTCCTTGATTCAGAACCACAGATTTGTCTCACTCGGTTTGTGATTATACATTTTCCTGGGGCCAAAGACGTTATAGTTGTTTCTGAGGCAGCATCAAAGGCTGCTGGTGTAAAGTTCAGCCTTTAAAACTATAATACCTCATCATCCAAACTCCTAAAGTGTACTTTATGTTCGTCTTGTACACTTTTGTCTGCTGACGAGTTGCAGACAAATCAGTTAAAAATACTTTTGTAATCATGTGTTGCTAAAAATGATCAAATAGTGCAAACTTTGCAGAACAAGGCTTTTTTTTGTACTTCTTTCTTCATTTAGAAGGTGTCATTTTGCTAATGCCAGTTCAGCCTTCTATAATATTGACAAGCAACTGCTGACTGTACAGCTGAGGGTGAAACAACACAAATTGAGTTTTAAGTATGTATTGTATTCTGTAATGTAAAATGTATTTATTTTTAGGACAACAAAACTTGAATTTGAAATAGGATTGTTAAGAATGCAGGGGACAGTAAATGAAGTATTGGCCCGTGACCAGAAACACCAAAGACCTCTGATACTGATTCTGATCCTACATGTGTTCATTATGTGAATATTAAATAAGACTAATAAAAAAAAAGCACCGACTTCAGAGAATTGAAACATTCTGTTTGAACTGATGCCATCTTGGCTCTTGATTTAAAGCAACTATTTAACAATCTTGTCTGGGCACTAAAACACTGAGGTCTTGCTGATGCCTTTTCAGACTTCCTGAAATCCTGATTGTTGTGTTAGACTGTTTTTCCTAACAGAACTAAGGCTTTGCTGCGTTCACATGGGAACCCTTAAAATCTGCTCCAAAGGCCCAGAAAGTGATGGCTTGTGGAGCTTAGTGTTGTTAAATCAATTGATGTGAATCCCATCATTAGCCTGATTTTCCCTGGCTCATATTGTTCCGCAGTAGCCTACTGTGCTGAATTGAAATGTTTGAATCATAAAATCACTGTATAGGCCTGTATAAACTATTTGAAAAATGAACATTAAAGAAGTAAAAATAGTTTGGTTGGTAAACACGAAATGCAATTTGCTTACCATAAGCCTGCGGTCCATGTGGCCAGGGAAAGGAACGTTTGGGGCTCTCTGCTGGAACTGCTACCTCCGCGACCCGACCACGGATAAGCGGGAGAAGATGGATGGATGGAAGGCCTGCGGTTCCCAACCTTTTTCAACTCAGGGCCCACTTAAGAATCACATTTTTTTTCGCGGCCTACATTCAACCATAAACAATACGGAGGCTAAATAAAGTTCTGATTGGTCAATTCAGAACATGTGACATGTTGTTAATCCAGTAGAACAGACTGCTGTCAAGGACTATAATGACCGTTGCTAAGGAGGATCAAGAAAGAGAAAGGAAAAGAGGTTAAAATAAAAACAAATCTTAATAATGAAATGTTTCCACACAAATCATAATGTTTTGCAAATTATTTGGCGGCAAATATTGAATTTACATTTTCACCCTTCAATATTTTATTTGGGCTTTTAGATGAAGACCGCACACAGTTAAAACATACAACTATTCTTCTGGCTAAAATACATATTTTTAAAAGTCAATCAAGGAGCAATCGCCTAAGGCGTAAGGTAATTATTTGTCAGGGGCTAATGGATCAAAGTTCAGCATCAGCCCCACTTCTTCATTCTGGTAACTTCCTTTCTGCCAGCATGAAGCCCCAACCCACACAGAGGTGTCACACTGTGGCCATCAATATGGATTATTATGATGGAATCTTAACTAGAATTTAAAATAAAGATCTTGAACATGCATTTGTAGTTATGAAAAATATGAGTTTCTTATTTTGTCAGCAAAAGCCTAAAGGTGCAAACTGTCCTTCACAAATGCCATGTTAAGTCTATTTTTCGTCATTTCTTTTTAAAGAAAGCACTGTGTTTGTTGAAAGGGTTTAGTATATAATTCTGAAAAAGGAAATCAACCTAGAGCAGTATTTAAGACAGCTTCTTTTCGTTCAACTGTTAATTCTTTCTCTGATTTATGACGTCCTTCAGAATTGTAGTGATTTATTTCCTATCCACTTTCAGCCTGTGGGTCACAGATGAAGCTGTTCTCCCAGCATGCAGTCTGTCTTCACCTCACTCTGTCTTCTTCTATTCGTCACTTAATAGTCAGTCTGCCGTTTGCACTCTGGGAAATTGCTCATTACTCTGTAAGTGAACATTTGGACCTGATTCTCTGGGCTCCAGCAGAAACACCTGCATTGTCAACAATTTTCTCTTTTTCATCGGAGCGAGGAGGAGGGAGGATTCACGACTAAACTTAGTTTTGGGCTAAGAGCCAGAGAGATGGAGTCCTTTTGCTTAGTGAGGGGATAATATAAAAAAAATTAGATCAATCCGAAGATGTAACTGCTGCTGTCTCCGCTGCCAGCAGATGTGATGTAGAGGCAGCAGGGAGCAGGACATCTTAGCCTGACTTTAGCTAGAGGTGTGCTAAGGGGAGATAAGACTGTGACTGGACCGCTTGCAGGAATAAGACCCCATGACCTCTTGACTACCCGGCAGTTTCAGGGATTTCTCTTTTACTCAGCCTCTTCTGCAGTGGCCATCCCTCCCTCCCTCCACCCATCCATCCCTCCCTCCCTCCATCCACCCATCCATCCACCCATCCACCCATCCATCCATCCACCCATCCATCCACCCATCCATCCATCCCTCCCTCCACCCATCCCTCCCTCCCTCCCTCCATCCACCCACCCATCCACCCATCCACCCACCCATCCATCCACCCATCCATCCATCCACCCACCCATCCACCCATCCATCCATCCACCCTCCATCCCTCCCTCCATTCATCCATCCATCCATCCCTCCCTCCCTCCATTCATCCATCCATCCCTCCCTCCCTCCCTCCCTCCCTCCATCCATCCATCCACCATCCATCCACCATCCATTCATCCACCCTCCATCCCTCCCTCCCTCCCTCCCTCCATTCATCCATCCATCCCTCCCTCCCTCCCTCCATTCATCCATCCCTCCCTCCCTCCCTCCCTCCCTCCATTCATCCATCCATCCCTCCCTCCCTCCCTCCCTCCCTCCCTCCCTCCCTCCATCCATCCATCCATCCATCTCTCCATTCACTCTGCAGTAAAGGTTATTTTATCACTCCAATTAGTCTCACGCTGAATGGTTGGCTCACACAGCTCTGCTTTATCACCAGGCGGCCATTTGTAAGACCTTCACTGTGGACAGGGGGGAGGGGAGGAGAAGAGAGAGGGATGGAGGGACGAATAAAGGTGAAGAGAAGAGAGAGGTGGAGGGGAGAGGAGAAGGGAGAAGAGAAAAGAGGAGAGGGATGAAAGGAAGAGGAGATACATGTTGCCGCTGCTGGTGTTACAATCCATCTGTCTGCAATGATACTGTACATCAATTCAGGGACCAACAACCCAATATCATTCAGGCAAAGCAAAAACATGGTACATATCGCCGCTAGAGCTGGAGATAACAACCAACACTGATAGTAATGCTTTCAAGTAACATTTAAAGATGATAATGTTAGTTATAACCATGGTAACGTAAATGCACCGATTATGACCATGGATATATATTTGTATACCATGAAAGCCTAAGTCTAAACAATTAAGTGTGGTAGAGAAACTCCTTCTGCAGGGAACTGTGTACAATACAGATTGAAGCTTTTCACCATACATGTGAAATGTATCCTATTCCACACTAACATTGACCAGTATAGCCTCTGTAGATAAGGTCTCTTTCCCTGTCAGCTCCCCCCCCCCCATTATTTCACTGACTCATCGCTCTTCACTTCTTTGATGAAGCCGGTGTGGGCTAAAGTGTGTAGCTGGTTTGCCAAAATGAATGTTTCAACCACAAGTTCAACAGCCTCATTTGTGTAAAGTGCTTATGTGGAGCAATAAAACATACTGAGCTCTATGAAGTGTAGAAAAAACATGAAAGTATTTTAAGGTGAAGATAGCTCTCTCTTCTCAATGACTTCATCTGCCTCTGCATGAGGCACCAGTGGCGGTTCTACGGGGTGGCCTAGTTGCCACCCCAGTTGGCATCTTTGTTTTGAAAGAAAAGTTGTGGCTCATCGGACATTTATGAGAGAAAATCTCTAATGTCCGAGTGCAAGTGAATGCAGCACAAGACGCAAGCCTTGTAACCCCTCCCCCGGCCCTGGCGCGAGCATGGAAATAGGATTGGCGGCGATTTCATTTGAACGGGGGGACAGCGCAAAATGAGAAGCGTTTCGGATCCAAGCAGACGGAAGGAATGAGGTATTTGCGGTCTACAATGACAGAGAAGAGACTGTCAAGTGTGGCTGTACTCAGCATTGAATCAAAACGCACCATAGCTTTAAATCTTAATAAGTTTGTGAGGCGTTTTGCTGAACAAGATGGTAATCGCCGCATTCAGCTGTAATAGGCATGCCAACTTGATGCTCAGCTCACGGATGCCTCGATGAGCATAACAAACTGTTAAGATGATGACCTTGTATGTGTGTATATATTTTTTCTTTGTGGGGGTCTGCCCCCAGAAAACAGTTTCAAGTCCTGAGAAAGTCAAATAAGACGGTGTGTAAAACTTCACTGCCCAGCCAAAAGAAAGTAACCACTTTGATTTAACTAGGCCAGTAGGTAAGGACTTTCCACTGGATAATAACTGCAGCGATGTATATGTTTTAGCTGAATACATGTTTTCTAACCCTAACTGATGCAGTTAGTCACTTCTTTAATGTTTGTTCTTTCTGATGTAAAGTCAAGGTTGTAACTGTTTGCAGTAAAGTCGTGGGGCACTGAACTGTTCCTTTGATTCTTTTGATACATGACAGTAATTACTTGTCTTTCAAATTTGAAGGAGGGTGAGCAAGCATCTTGAGGAACATTCATCATTAACTCCTCCAAAAAATATAGTTTATTTAATAATAACACTGAATATGTGAATCATAACAGTGATTGACAGCTGATAGGAATAATATGATTGTTAATATTATCATATTCATACAGACAAACATCGATGAGACAGTTCATGAATGTACTTATTGCAGCAGTCTGCATAGATTTGGTACCCCTGCTGGTCTAAGAGTGAGACAAACTCATTCAGTTATTGTTCAGTTAAAATTCATTAAATGATGTCTGCCACCTTATATATTTATATTTAGGCTTTACTGATGTGCCACACTAATGTCACCTATGTTATTGAGTTAAAATATTAATATTGTGACTTTCCAAGTTAACATTAATTGATATGACTACGATTAAATCAGCATATACTTCTGATGCCACCCCTGAAATTCTCCTGCCACCCTCTTGCCACCCCATGAATATTTTTCTAGATCCGCCCCTGTGAGGCACTGAACTGAACTTCATGTATATTGAATTTAGAATGATTTGGAGGTAGAGTGGAGTTGCGTAGGTGGAGCCTGCGGCAGTCTGAGATTAACAACGTGTGTGAATGTTGTCGAGTCAACCCACATCCACCTCCATGGTCTTTTCTCGAGAGGGTTGAGGGGATCATGGTGAAACCTCTCGTTTTGATGCATTAAAGGAAAGCGCAGTTCAGGGGCAAAGTTTATCGGATACTATTCCTGATGAAAGTTGCAAAAGCTGATTTAAATATGTTGCATTGAGTGTGTTTACTTCTTGACCTGTACCCCTCCCAATGTTTCAGTGCCCTTTTATATATTATCTATACCTGTTGTTACAAAGTAGTTCCTCCCCCACTTGTGTGCACACTTCATTCAAATGAAGTACTTTCAACACCACAAAAGGGTGCAAGCTTGACTTTCTTTAAGAGATGGGAGAAGTACTCAGATCTTGTACTTGAGTAAAAGTAGAAGTACTCAGATCTTGTACTTGAGTAAAAGTAGAAGTACTCAGATCTTGTACTTGAGTAAAAGTAGAAGTACTCAGGTCTTGTACTTGAGTAAAAGTAGAAGTACCAGAGTGTAGGAATACTCTGTTACAGTAAAAGTCCTGCATTCAAAATGTTCCTCAAGTAAAAGTAGAAAAGTATTCTCATCAAAATATAGTGAAAATAGCGACAGTAAAAGTAGTCGTTGTGCAGATTGGTCCATTTCAGAATAATATATCTGATATGTTTTATAATGATTGATCATGAAAGTGTTCTCAAAGCTGGTAAAGGTGCAGCTAGTCTGAATGACTTTGTAGACTGCAGGGTAGCTTGTGGATTTACTCCAGGTGGAACTAAAGTCTGATTTAACACTTGGTTAGATTTCACATCATTCATCCACATCTGTGAAGTAACTAAAGGTATTAAATACATGTAGTGGAGGAAAAGTACAAAGTAGCAAAACATTGAAATATTATTTTTAAGTTTAAGTCTTCTAAAATGCTAAGTACTTAGTTACTCTCTATAACAGGCAGTCAGTGCTCCCGATCAGCAGGTCCCTGTTCCTGAGAAAACAACATGAATCACTGTCTCTCCTCACAGCTTCCAGCCAGCAGCACCTTCCTCTTGCATCACTGGCTGGATCTAACTTTGGATAACACGTGTTGCATCATGCCACTTCCTCCTCAGTGCTGTTGCTGTGGCAATTTGCATACGTGTGTCTTTAATGCCACTCGGGCTGAGAAGGCTGCTGCCTTCGCACCAATTACAGAGTTGGAATAGAACCGCTGCAGCACAGCCTGGTGCCATCAGGGTGCAGCAGTGTGTGAGTGTGTGAGTGTGTGTTCAGCTCTGACAGTTAACCCCGGCTGACTCAGCTCGCCTTAAACTAGCAGCGCAGGAGTTGCATTTAGAACAGATTTTATTTTGGCAATGATTCATAAAAGGGTATTACTCAGCCTCTGGCGGCCATATTGGAAGTTCTCATTAGCAATCAACTGATTAAGATTCTGTCAATACAATTCAATTACCTCCGCAGAAAGTCAGATACATTTCATTATCATGCCCGGGGTAAATGTAATCATGTTTAAGTTGAAATGGCCTTTTATCAAGTAGAAGCCTGTTCCAGTCCAGCTAGTAATCATACATTATTTACCATTTGTTGTTTGATGTCCAGCCCAGGATCAGGCTCAGCTCTGGTCAGTGCAGAGAGGCATGCATGGAACCCACAGGCAACAAACATGCACAATGCTTTCCTATACACAACTATTGCATGCAATAGGTGTAAAATAACATGACACAATGGGATCATGTCAAACACAGGTTTCAAAAGTATTTCTGTTTGTGGTTTTGAAAATTGGAAATTTGAGATACAGAGATAGCAAAAGTACACATACCCTTCACTAAAGTAGCAGTACATATACTCGTGTTTATACAGAAAGTACAGCTATTTGTGTGTAGGAGTAAAAGTAATAAGTTGTCAGAAAAATAAATAGTGGAGTAAAGTACTGATACCAGAAAAATCTACTTGAGTACAGTAACGAAGTATTTATACTTCACTAGTTCCCACTTCTAGATACTTATTTGTCCAAATGAATACACCTCAAAGATCTACATCAGAATGTTATTCAATCAAACAACTCACGTTTGAAATGTTGAAACAGCAGATTCAGTTTGAGCGTGGCGTCTAGGCTCCAGACTATCACTCTCAGGATGGATTTTTTACTTAAAATATTGAGGACTGATGATGAAATAAACCCATTCTTATGTTCTTCACCAGAGAGGAAGACATTTGAATGCTCGTCTCCTCATTGTTACATTTGACACAAGACAACATCTACATACATCTTCCTGATATTAAAACTCACTTTACATATTTAGTCTGCTCACGCTGCATCGCATTAGAATATTTGTTCAAAACTGCTCCAGCCTCTATAGAGATGCAGGCACTCGAGCATGCTTTTCCATTTTCCAATTCCTTTCATCCAATACATTGTTTTTCCCCATCCCAAGCTACATCTACTCTATGTCCATAGCTACTTCCAATCAGGACGGCTTTTCTTGCTCATGGGCACTGGGACAGCGATTTATTGACAAGATGGATCCAAGAATTATAACCTCCAGGTCCCATTTATCATTCACATACTGTATACCGTACCACACACACACACACACACACACACACACACACACACACACACACACACACACACACACACACACACACACACACACACACACACACACACACACACACATTAGATCCAGAGGGACCTCAGAAGGCTCCTATGGAGACTATAGTCTTCGGGCATCAAGTGCACACAAACAGAATGGAAAAATACACAAGCATGAGTAAACAGATGTATTATTCATACATCACTTCCTTTATTCCCAGACTAATAGATCATATATTCATGATTTATTGACCTATAAGAGCTTTTACTATATCTTTATAAATGCTTTTAGCTCTCAGATTCAGTTGTGTTTACAAGGCGATGGTTTAAAATATATACTTTTGAATTATGACCGTTGGTCCTTGCTTTTGTGCTTCTTGAGACGATCTAAAATATTCACAAACAGCTCTTCTATTTACATACAGAAGCACTCAGTGTGATATTAATAGGCTTGAGGTTAAAATGCTGATTAGATGATGTGTTGAATGCATGATAAATCTGCTGAGGAAGGACTTTTCACAAGTGTGTGTGTGTGTGTGTGTGTGTGTGTGTGTGTGTGTGTGTGTGTGTGTGTGTGTGTGTGTGCCCTCTTTGTGAGGGTGAGCTGCATGGAGGTTCAACATCCTGATGAACATGGAAACCGCTGAGGGACCAACACACCCCCCCCCCCCCCACACACACACACAGAGAAGCGGAAGAACACTGAAAAAACTGAAACATTGACTTTTATTAAATGTATTTTGTCAACAGATTTCACATAACTGTATTAGGTTAGTTAAAAGCAATCATATTAAGTTTAAATAAAAAATAGTCAACGTTTCAGTTTTTTCAGTGAAGGATTAAAGATATGTTGACAGATGGTGAAAAGTGTTTAGTAGTTGCAAAATGTGATGAAAATGAGGTTAAGGGTTAGGCTCATTATTTGTGTAGTGTTGAATACGAAGGAGTAGACATGACTAAAGATTTCTACAGTTAACATTATGGTCAAACAATTGATCATTTTGTCTCAGCGTTTCATCTCAAATGATATTTTTGTTCTCCTCTACTTTCCTGCGCACGTCATGTTGTATCTCTCTTCGGCCCCTTTAAACCTCCTTTCTGTCCTTCTTGGCTTTTCTCTAATGTCACATGCCATTTCCCCAGAGTGCCTGTGTTTGTGTCTCAGTTACACGCTGAAAGATTTATTACGGCCATTTGTTCCTTTTACTACTTCCTGTCTCTCGCTCTGTCTATCTGTCCATCACAGGACTCTTATGAATCCGCCTCTCTTGTGGACCTGTTCTTTCTGCAGTATTGTTTCTGTGCACGTTACGATGCTGACGGCCTTTCATTCCTCTTCCTGTCAGTGCTGCTATCTGCCTTAATTCATCCATTATTTAAACCAAGGTTTAAATAATGGATGAATTACATTGGGAGCTAATGCCGTGTTTCAGTTAAAGTGAACATTTTGACCGAGAGTTGAGGTTGTGTATTTCATCACGTTCCATGTACATAGGTCCGTGTGATTGTGTGTTCTGTGTTTTGCTCTTCCCTGGAGATGGAGAAGGCCCTCAGGGTGGCAGAGATGTGTCTGCTCCTGGACCCTCGATTATCTAGAAGGGAATCTAGGGTGGCAGCACTACCCCCCCCCCCCCCTCTGATTCTGCATGTGAGAAGAAAACATTTGAGCTTCAATTAGAACTTCGTCTTAGATAATGTTGGAAGGTAACTCATTTTATGGGTTGATTAAGCACCTTTTCATTACCTTACAGACGGAATATGTTTGACATTTTCCAATCTTTATACATTATGTTGCATCAGTGGATTCTGAGATTAATCATTTTATTCGCTCCAGAGCTGATTCCATCTTATTTGAAAGGCTTTGCAGCTTTTTATTCAATACATGTAGAGCCAATAAGAAACACTCCAAATATCAAACACATTTTTCTAGGTTCCTCATTACTGTCTCTACCTGCACTGTAGGTGATACGATGGCTACAATGATCTAAGCTGAAAGGATGCAAAGCCAAATGATTAACAACAACAAAATAGAGGTTGGTTCATTTCAGGCTGCATCTAATTTCATCTTTATGAAACCAGCCTCCTGTGCTGTTAGATTTGAAATAGGTTTTTGTATACATATTGAAAAGGACGCAAACATAATTATGTAAATCAAAGCCAAGCCATCTTTTGCTAATTAAAATACATGACAGTGCTTACAGGCACTGCAGGTCTGCTTTAGCCCTGTATGATGATATTAATGTTTAATCACAGAGAATCCAATACGTGACCTGCATGTTTCTGCAATCATCGTGGAGACATTCCATCATTAGACCCACACAGCTCCTCTGATACACTATCCCCTATAAAGCCTCATTACGTGTGCTACCTTGTCTGTGCCAAGTGGAGAGACATCATATCTTTAAATATTATTTTGTTAGGGCAAATAACTGATTTATACTGTCGGTCGGTGAAACTAATTATAATTATATATGCAGATAATATTAGATATCCCGACTGAAAGGGACACAAACTGTTTTTTTATATTGTTTCAGTGTCATTTCAAGAGATTGAAGCATGTGTTGTAATTAGCTGATGATGTCGTGAATTGCAATTTCTTTGGCCAGGATTACTGGAACATGCGGCGGGAGAAACACCAATTTCTTACTCTTATTACATTTCAGTAGCATCTTATAAAATGTGTTTGCTAAAAACATAAAGAGGCTTGAAACAAATGTTACATTATGCAGTGGTTCACATGATAATGTATCTCCGCTAACACGATGTTTGCTAATCTTCTCGGGGTTGTGGTTTCACTGAAAGCTCCAATGGTGAACCAGATAGACAATATGAACGTTTGCAGTGTCTCATTAAAATGGATTCTTCTTATCCCTTCTGTAAACCACACATTACAGTAAAAGTTAGGCATTTTGATGAATGATTCAAAAAGAAAGTTATAATTGTATTGACTCAATACAGAATAGTCCATTTCAAAACAACTGCTGGACAGTGCATCAGCCCTGCAATAATAATAATAACAAGCAACTTCCCCACCCCACCCAATACAATGTACAGCGTTTCAGGACAGCAGTCCCCTGTTGCTGCAGTCACTGTATCTCGAGCTCTGATCAAAGACACATGGAACCCTGCGTGGTGGGCCCATTTATCCCTATGAAAGATGCTCAGTAAAGCCACAATGGCTTGAGTAGCGAGAGATAGCCTAAACATGTTATCTTGAATTTCAATTTTCCATATAAGAAGTTACAAAAATGATGGAAAGCCCACTTCCTGTGGGCTTGGCTCTGACTAGCTTGCTGGGTTTGGTCCAATAAGATTGCGGCTCATTTGTAAACAGCCACTCAGAAGTGGGTCCTGCATACATTGGTTTACCCCAAACTGGTGTCATTTAAGACCTTTGGACAATGATTGAGATTTGACGGAATAAATACATGTCTTTTGTTACTAATCAACTTTTTTGGGGAATAGTTGTACTTACAGCAATTGTAAATGCTCTACACAAGGTTTTAAGCCAAGGTGACACCTAATAACTAAAGTTAGTTTAATGTTTATATTCCTTAAATATGCCTGATTTGATCTCATTGTGAGGATCCTATACTGAAAAAACGGAGACGTTTTTTCATTGTATGAAAGACATGCAAAGAGCAAATGAATAACAGATCAATCAAAAGTGCTCAGGAACAGACCATGTCTGGAGCTGTCAGTGTAAATCTGCCTCCTCTCTTCTCCCTACAATCCTCTGTGGCCTGTGCACGTCAGGAATATTTCTTTCTCCATACACACTTTCCTCATCACCTTCCAGGCACACAGGCACTTTATTGTTTTTGGGACACCAGACATCACAGAGAATCCATGACAGCAGACAGGGTTTATTTAGATCAGCAGAAAAAACAAGAACAACTGTAATTCAATTAGTCCCCAAATTCACCAGGTTCAAATTCGATTTCCAGTTCAAATCAATATTGATTTGATTATTGATGTTTCAGTTACAGTACCAATATTATTTGGATATTAAATACACTCTAGCCTGGTCAATTATTAGAGAACAAAGCTGCCTGAGAGCTGAGGTTGTGGATGAGGGAGTTGAAATGCTCTGGTGGCCATGGGCTTATAATGGGTGTGCAGCTGGTTGTTTCATCCATCTCCCTGTGATAGTGCACCTTCACGCCCGGAGGCACAATCAGCAATGTGCTAAAAATAGGAAATATTTTCAGACTTGTGGACCGACCTTTAAAGCAAAGGGTGCTCATCAGATGTCCCTTTTAATACTTTTGTCACTTCACCTTGTTTGTTAAATGAGCTCCATTCATGACAGCTCTGTGCTGGATCAGGTCTGTGCTGGATCAGGTCCATGCAGGATCAGGTCTGTGCTGGATCAGGTCTATGCAGGATCAGGTCTGTGCTGGATCAGGTCTGTGCTGGATCAGCTCTGTTCTGGATCAGCTCTGTGCTGGATCAGGTCTGTGCTGGATCAGCTCTGTTCTGGATCAGCTCTGTGCTGGATCAGGTCTGTGCTGGATCAGGTCTGTTCTGGATCAGGTATGTGCTGGATCAGCTCTGTGCTGGATCAGGTCTGTGCTGGATCAGCTCTGTGCTGAATCAGCTCTGTGCTGGATCAGGTCTGTGCTGGATCAGGTCTGTGCTGTATCAGGTCTGTGCTGGATCAGGTCTGTGCAGGATCAGCTCTGTTCTGGATCAGCTCTGTGCTGGATCAGGGGCCTGTACTACGGAGCAGGATTTCGGATTAGCGAGGTCACTTCATGGTTAACTTTTAGTTTTAGGTCCTACGTCGCTGGTTCCCTTCTTACCGGGGTCAATTGCCATGGTAACTGATGCTGCTCCACAGCGTTTAAAAGGTGCTGCTGAGGTTTGAGGTCTGGCCCTTAACCAGATAAAGGATTCAAACAGTGATTTGCAGCAGCACTGATAATACACCAGTCAGCTTCTTCTTCACACACTGATTCATGAGAATAAGATAAGACTCAAACACAAATAGATTGGTGACTGGGAATACCAAGATTAAAGAATTGTGCAACTGGAACCTGATTCATAACAAGATATGCTTGATGTTGCTCGGTAAAGTTCCTCAGGAGGTTTGGTAGCCAACAAGCTGTTATTTAACCAAAAGTAGAAATAGTCTGTAGGGGAAGTGCCATTTTTTTAAAGATACACCAATTGCAGTTTTTCTTGGCCAACTGTGATGAAAGCCTTTATTAAAAATGACACATCTGTCTGTTTCCTGTTTTGAAAATGATTCAGCCCCTGTGTAATGCCTGTTGTTACTTCCTGTTTTTTCTGTTTGATCACCTGATTCTGGTCACCTGGTGCTGTTGTGTTTTCCTGCCCTCCCCAGCTGTGTCTTAGTCCTGCATGCTTTTAGGTTCTGGTTTTCTGTTGTCAGATCCTTGTTTGTCATTCATGGAAGAGTTCAGTTCAGTTTGTTTTTGCCTTGCTATGCTCTGATTGGATTTACTGCCATTAAAGGTCTTTTCTGCGATCGATTTTGTGCATTTTGGACCACGCTGCTCTGCCATCTCATCACAACAAAGGCTTCTCATCCTTTGAGTAAAATATAATTGACAGCAGACACTATCATTTTTGTAACTTCTTATATGGAAAATTGAAATTCAAGATAACATGTTTATAACAAAACAGATTATAACATAAATCACATTTCCTTTACAGGATCATCGGTCCATTTGTCAATGCTTTTTCTCACGTTAGAAACAACAAATTAATTATGCTATTATTTGTTCACACTTGTGAGATAGGTGAAGATATTAAAGGTGATGAACACAGCTAATGGAATTGATGCAGATGCATTAAAGAGAGGAGGGCACAGTGTGCTGACTCATTGTTCATTCTTCTTCTGCACTGCCTCTGAGGATTTAGGATGTGGGTGTTGCAGCTTTTTCATAAACATCATATTAGTGTCAGGTATTAGAGAACAACGTATACGCCTCCTGAGTGTTTTACAATATAATATCTTTAGAGCCCATTATTGTAAACAGTTATTATTATCACTTGGTAACATGAAAACTATTGCCCTGTGTTATCCGATGTTTTACAGCTATGATCCTGTATTTACACATTTCAATAATATATGATTCACTTTTCTAATATCTATCTTTTTGATATGTGGACATTGCCTTACTTCCAATCAACTTATTCGAGTCACATCTGTGAATTTCCATCCACACACATTCTCTCACCCTTTCAAAGCTCTGCTTCTCCATCCATCACCCAGTTATATATCCATATTTCACGAGTGGCTCCAGCTGTGGCCTGCAAGCTACTGTGCGGACCCCCAACCCCCCTCGCTTGTCATTTTTGATGTATGTAGTTCTTGAAGCTCCTAATGGATCAGAGAGATGTCTGTATTTTTCTTTTCAAATTGCGATCTAATGACCCTTTTTTCCGCAACTGAAGAATAAATGATGGTGAGATCTTCAGGAGAAAATCCGATTTTGTCCCATGTCCCTTTAACAGGATGAACTATTCCCTCTCTCCATGTCTCAGTCAAGGTATCGTTTATCCCGTCTGTCTCCTCATTACTGTTTCTCCAACAGCAGTGTGAGTCTTGACCCAAAGGTCTTCACTGTAACAGTTTCCTGATTGACGAGTAGCCATGTGTTTTCAGGAGCAGAGTCCCATGGGTGAGAGCCTCTCATTAGAGATCTGGGATGAACCATATATTTCTCCTGCTCTTATGCCGTGTTTACTTTCACCTGCAGTGGTGCAGATGTTAAAGTTGGACAAAATAAATGACTTTCAACATTTTAGGATCCTTTTAATGTCCTCATAGGGCTTTGAATGAGCTCTGACTGGATCAGTAGGGAGGCAGAGGTTGCACTCTGAGTATTATTTATTGTCATGTTGTTAGAAAACAAATGTATCATCTCATGTAACTTGTGAATTGATTACAGCTCAAACTCACTGAGATGTGTTTTAATTTGTTTAAGCTGAAGTAAAAGCTGTCAATGAAGCTCTGATGCAGACTGAACAACCAGAGTGTGACCACCAGTCTTTCTTGTGGTTTGTTTGGGGTTTAAAAGGTCGAGCAGATCCATGTGTGCTGTTGCTTTCATGCATTAATGATGGACAAAACAGTTATTTTCACTGTACTAATGACCTAGAATCAACAATAACGCACATAGAGATGTTCAACCAATCGGTGAGTGCGACTCACTCAGGGCACACGTCAGTGCTGAAGGTTCAGGATTGGAACCTGGAGCATGTTCAGTTCAGCCTGCTAACAGGGGGGACGATAATGCTTTTTGGTAAAAGATGGACCGCTGAGTGTTTGTCTGAATAAAGATACCGTTTGAAGACTTCAACAAATCGTTTCACTCCATTGTTCCCAAACGACACTGTAATGTGACCAGCAATGAATAGGGCTGGGTATCGTCATTTATTCCCGAATAGATTTGATTCTGATTCCCAAGATTTAAATGTGCTTTCCAATTTGATTAAACATCCATTTTGTTATGGATGTTTCAGTACATTACCAACATTGCTTGGATATGAAAGGGATTGCAGAGAACAGTAATGTTGGAAAGACCCTCTAACCTGGTGTGTTATTACACACTTTATTGTTCCAATGCAGTAAACAAAGATATCACCTTGTAAAGTGCCACAGCACGCACAAGCTTGCTGTGAGGAAATGGCCAAGGTCGGGTTTAAGTACCATCATGTTCACATAAGAACGTCTATAAGAGGCCTGTAGTAATATGTGAATGCAGAGAGTGTGCGTAAGTGAGATCCAGAGCAGATGAGTTGTTCAAAGCAGAAAAATATGAAAGGTGTCTCATCATGTAGCTAAAAGTACACACACTTTTACCCCCCCTCTTCTAAAATGAAGCCAAGCAGCTCCAGCTACGTTTTTAACGCAGGGTTAAAGCTTGAGGTATCCACGGGAAGAGGCATATAATAAAAGATCCATCGCTGCATTTTATTTAATGTTATCGAATCATTCAAATAAACATTGATTTGAATCGTAAAGTAATTTGTTTAACCCAGCACTAATATTTAACATTGCTGATATTTGCTGACACTAGATGTCAAAATCATATTTCTTCAGCATTTTTTCAACGAGCTTCCCTGCTCTGGATCTCTGGCTGACAACAGGTGTTTTGTTATGAGAGCAGCAGAGGTGGTAGAGAGAAAATCAGAGAGAGTGTAATGTGAAGCTGCCCCAGGCCTGAGGACCAACCCAGAGTGAAGATGTCAACAACCATTACACTTTATGAAGTTTCTCTTTATCAGTGTGTGTTTATGCTTGTACTCAAACTGCTTTATTATTGACTGTTCAAACACAGGCTCTTGTTTACTGTTGAGCTGCTGTGTGTGCGTGCGTGTGTGTGCGTGCGTGCATGCGTACGTGTGTGTGTTTTCAGGTGCAAGATTGTTTTTGTGTCCTGATATTGGCTCATACCTGCTTCTCGTTAGCTGGTGCCCCAATATTAGATAACAAGAGAAAAGAGAGACAAAGAAAAACACAATACAGGAACAAACTCACATTTTGTCACCTTATTGACTGCTCACTTTGATTTTAACAATCTCACACACACATATACACACATACACTTATATAACACAGCAACTTCAGTTGGGTGCTCATTTCTGTCCTGTCCCCTTCCATTGAACGAACAACACGTGTGTGCGGGCTTGTTTCGTCTCATGATGTTAACGGCGTTCTCTCTCTGTGTCTGGTTGTTCTTCTTGCCTCTCGTCTTTATAAAAAGTGTCCTCTCTCTCTTGGTTCTCCAGACATGCTCACATCATGAGCAGCCTCTGATTGGTTGGCAGGTGTTCATCAGAGCAGGATATCTTAAAGGGCCCATGTCATGCTTTTCCGGTTATTACCCGTCCCCTTGTGTGTTATGAAGCTTTTTCTGCATGTAAACGGTCTGCAGAGTCACAAACCCTCAAAGTACACCCTGTAGCGAGTAAAACTCTAACACAGAGAAGACCTGTCTATGTGCTGCCCCAGAACGCCTCGTTGGGGATTTCTCTTTTTCCATTTTTTGCTTCCTGAGTATAGTGACGTAACAATACCCAGGTCCAAATGGACCAACCCGTGGAGCTCCTCACACACACACACACACACACACACACACACACACACACACACACACACACACACACACACACACACACACACACACACACACACACACACACACACACACACACACACACACACACAGCCTTATCTTTTCTCAGCCGCGGCTCCGTGGATCTCAACTCACAGTTCGTCACACAGTCACGTGTGTGTGCTCAGGCTGAGCTCCGCGGTGTCTCGCTGTCTCACAGACCCCACGCAGCAACCAGGAAGCGACACCAGTAATCCAGCTCAC
Organism: Pogonophryne albipinna; assembly: GCA_028583405.1. Classification (NCBI taxonomy): domain Eukaryota; kingdom Metazoa; phylum Chordata; class Actinopteri; order Perciformes; family Artedidraconidae; genus Pogonophryne; species Pogonophryne albipinna. The sequence continues at coordinate 40,988,657 of CM053252.1, forward strand.
ACTGTCCGCTCCTCGAGCCTCAAAGGGCGGATCAGCGAGCCCCGTAATGTCCCGCCAACACGGCCCCCAGACCCCACGCAGCATTCTCATCTGTTTGTCCTTACTGGTGTCATTTTCTGGTTGCTAACAAACGCCATTGTAACACATAAACACACATCAGAGGAGAGCACAGTGGGCTCATAGGGAGGGGGGGCGCTCCAACAAGCCGTGTAGCCGTGAGTGAATACCATAGACTGTATATATAAATGGACGTAGTGTCCGTGACGTCACCCATAGGATTCTGCAGAGTTGCCGTTAAGCCCTTAGTAGGCGGAGTCGGCCACTAACGGCTCGACTGTGACGTCAGAGTCTAATCCCGCCTGCTCCAAATAAGGGCAAAGAGGCGGAGCCGAGGCGGGACCTGCTGCCTCCGAACTGGAAGTAAACAGAGCTAGCTCAGGCTAAGAAGCTAAGCTAACATGAAATACATGCATACCAAGTTACTGCTAACAGTGTAGTTCCCCTCTATAAACGTTACATTCATAATCAAATGAGACAATCTGCAAGAGAATTAGCTATATTTTGTTATTCTTAATGCTTGTCATTCACACGTTGAGAAAAGACAGACTCCACCGCCCGGACCTAACGGAGCCGCAGTGGGCTAGCTCCGGGATGCCAGCTGGAGCTAGCCCCCTGCGGCTCCGTTAGCTCCGGCGGCCACCACTGGGATAATTGGGTCCCCTATTAACATTTGCTCCCGTTTAGCATTATGGGCGTCATAGCCATAGACTATAAAAGTCTTACCCAAGGCTGAATCATAAACTAAAATGTATATGCATAAAGGGTTACGTCCTTAGCTGGCTAATAAGTAGCAAGCTAAGCTACCACACAAACACCTGCGAACGGGGTTAACATGTATAATATTATAATTTTAGACTTATTGGAAGTTCTGTTAGTACATTCAAGCGCACAGCACGACATTTTAATTGTCTGGTATTTGTAACAATATTCCCTAAAAGGCACAATCACCACGAACACGGCTAAAGCTAAAGGGTCAAGTACAGTACTATGATTAACTAACGTTGTAGCCTCTATGGTTGTAGCCTAGCAGAGTGGACAAGTTGCTGTTAGCTGACAGTGAGGCATGTACATGTCCATCAAAGTGACCACGCCCTAATTTATGCAAAAGCTTTAAGGCTTAATATTAATTAAACAGATGAGTTGAGAAAAAATTCACCCCCCACACAGTAGTCATGAAGGGGGAATCTAACTATACAGAGAATATGGTTTTTTGAACCACGATGTAAACATGTTTATTTCTGCTGTAAAGTTGGGCATTTTAACATGGGGGTCTATGGAAATTGCTCCCTTCTGCAGACTGCTCCTACTGGCCACTAGATGAACTGCAGTGTGTGGCACTTCCGTATTGGCGTCCCGGCTCTTCCCCAGAGTTTGCTGCTTGGTGAATACACATACTATACAGAGATGCTGTTTGAGAAACCAATGTGAGTTTGGAACATTGAACAATGTAAATGTATTCTAGTAGACCTCAACAATGGAATTATGATCAGTAGAAATGGCCACGACATGGGACCTTTAAACCTTTAAACACACTGTAAAAACTGTAATGTTGACTCTAATTCAATGTATTATGCCATCAAATGTCACATAACTGTATTAGATTAGTTGAAAGCAATAATACAAATATTAAGTTCAACTTAATATTATTGCTTATTGGGAAATGTGATGATTAGAGATTGAAAGCTAGAGGGAATAAGTGAGTTTTGAGAGATTTCTTGAAGGATTCAAGAGTGCTGGCCCTTCGGATGTGACTGTGAAGGGAGTTCCAGATGGGGGGGGGGGGGGCTGCAGCGAAGGCCCTGTCACCCCAGGTCCAGAGGGAGGGGTGGGGGGGAGTTCCAGAGGAAGGGGGGCTGCTGCGAAGGCCCTGTCGCCCCAGATCCGGAGCTGTGTCCTGATGGGCTGTAGTAGATTATCGTCAGCAGGCCTGAGGCGACTGGGAGGGGTGTGTGGTTCGATGAGGTCACTGATGTAGGGGGGGGGCAAGATTCTTAATGGCTTTGTATGTGAGAAGTAATAATTTTAAGTCAATCCTGTGTTTGATGGGTGATGAGTGGAGGTGGTGGAGGGGTGATGTGGTCGGAGCGTGGAGGTGAGCATACAGGCAGCAGAGTTTTGGACATATTGCAGTTTATTGAGGATGTATGCAGGTGAACCATAGAGGATGCTGATGCAGTAATCCAGTCTGGATGTTATGAAGGCATGGATCAGAGTTTCAGCAGCGGTGGATGAGAGGGAGGGTCTGATGCGGACAATGTTCTTTAACTGGAAGAAGGCGGTTTCTGTGACCTGGTTGACGTGAGGGAGGAAAGTGAGAGCGGGGTCTAGGATGGTGCCAAGGTTACGGATGTGAGTGGAGGGCTTGACAATGGAACTGGAGTTGGTGTTGAAGGAGGATCCGTCCAAGTGGGAGGATGTAAACATAACATCAGGTGGTGGGACTTGGTCGAATCTCTACTTCACTATTACCGTCATTTTGGTATTATCATTAGCGAGTCAACAGAAAGCAATGATAATGATGAACAAGAGGTAATTTAGAAAATCTAAGAAAGCATGCAGCACATGAGCAGCAGTGAGTCAGGAGCATGTCTCCGGTCAGACAAACTGTGAGGTATCTATATTACTTTGTAAGGGTAAAACCCCAGCTCGGTTCAATATACCAGATCCAGTGAACAGAGAAGACAGGACTCGAGATTTAAGTTTACTTGCTGCAAGGAGAATCGGCGAGTGACATGCAATGTCGACTCCTAACCAAATTCTACTGCCTCGTCCCCGAGCAGCCTTTTTATTCAAGAATACAGTTACATTACCATGCATGAGGAAGTGGCTATGACCAACGCCTTAGTTGTCATATGGGAATCTTGTGACTCGCAGTCATATGGATGTGTGTGTGTGTGTATGGTCCAAGGAACAGACTATAGTCTGTTCCTCTTTTCTGACCACGAGTCTCCTGTACCACATTTATGAAAACACATTATGAAAACATATTTATCCTTCAATAAACTCTAACATTCCCTCCTGTTTTTCATAATTACTAGCTGGTTACAGTGTCTTTGTAACAAGTTGATGGACATAGGCATTCCAGGCATTTGTCATCTTAGGGGAGCGTGCAGTTTTGTCGTTGTAATTCCATGGGTCATCGTTGAGTAGTGACCATTTTTTCTCTCGATGGACTTCTTCTTTTGTTGAGGATTCCTCACTCAATTGTTTTATAGTCATTAGCGTCAGACCCAGCAGGGCCATTACGAACAACACCTCTCCCAACATAGTCTATTTGTGATAGTGGTTCTGTTGTTTTCTTCACCGGGGTTGAGACCAGTATTTCCTAATGAAACACCGCCCTTTGTAGCCGGACTTCCACCACTTATCCGTCGTTAAGTTGGAGAGGTATTACCTTTTTGCAGTGGCTCTGATGTATCCACGTAGTTCTTTCAGCGATTTTTAGTGCAGTCGGTGTTGTCAGCAGTACCGTGTAGGGACCGTCCCACCGTGGACAGTGCCAATGCTTCCTCTTAATCACCTTCACGAGGACCTGGTCACCAGTCTGCACTCGAGTATCCTGTAAAGGAGTAGAAATGTCTGGGAAGTTATTTGTTCGAGCTATCTCATTGCTTCTGAAGAGTCTGCTCATCCATTCAGCTAATGTAGTCTCTGCCTCAGCATCATCCTCCTCCCTCACCTCGTCTGTGATTGGTAGTCTGAATTGCCTTCCTGTTATGATCTCAAAGGGAGACAACCCTTTTGCCGTGGGCGTGATTCTCATGCATGTTTCTACTAGAGACACACATTCCACCCACGGTCTTCCTGTTTCCTCCATTGTTTTCCTTAGTCTTAACTTTACTGTTCCGTTTGTTCTTTCCACTAAGCCTGCACTCTGTGGATGATATGCACAATGGTTTTTTAATGTTATCCCCATATGTTCGGACAGTTTGGTAATAACCTGATTTACAAAATGGGAACCATTATCACTGTACAGTTTCTCTGGAATACCTCTGTTTGGTATTATTGTCTTGCATATGGCTTTTTCTACGGTAATAGCGTCTGCATGTTTTGCTGGGAATATTTCAACCCACTTTGAAAACGGACATATCATTACCAAACAGTATTTGTACCCTTGGCATGGTGTTAGTTCGATGAAGTCCATATGCATGTGTTGAAACGGGTATGTTGGTGGAGGGAACTTTCCTCTCTGTGGTCGCTCATTGCCTTGAGCATTGTGTCTGCAACATACTATACAGGCTCTACAAAAGTTTTTAGAAAATGTAATGTAGTTGTATGTATGGAAGTGTTCATTTATTATTGTTATCATTCCTCCTGTTGAGACATGGCACTGCCCATGACTCAAATGAGCTGCTGTTTTGTAGAGACTAACAGGGAGTACTATCTTGTTGTTTATTCTGAATGTTCCCTCAGGGTCTGTGGTTGCACCAGCTGTCAACCATTTCTTCTTTTCTCTGTCGGGTGCGCTGTTCTGCATATCCTTTAATATCACAAGAGGTATCGGTTGTGAAACACTTTCCCCCTTCTGCAAGAGGATATGAAACCCATATTCGCCCACAGCTGCTAGTTTAGCTACCTTATCCGCGTGTGCATTGCCAAGTGTTACTGCATCCTTTCCACTAGTGTGCGCAGCACATTTACATATAGCGATGCTTTTCGGCAACAACACCGCTTTTAAAAGGTCTGTCAGCAGTTGTGCGTGAGTGACTGGTTTTCCTGTTGACGTTTTCATGCCCCTGCGGGCCCATTGGGCTGCAAATACATGTACTGTTGAGTGCTGTCTGTCCACATAGTCACATCTTTTCCAACCCCCGCTTTGCATGCTTCTGTAAGAGCTACTAATTCCGCTGCTTGTGCAGAATATGTGTGGGGGAGTCGGCCTGCTTTTATGACCTGTGTGTGTGATACAACTGCAAACCCTGTTTGATTTTGGCCTGTTATAGATTTAGAACAGGACCCATCCACAAACCATGTTTCTCCACTTGGCAGTTGAACATCTTTCAAATCTGGTCTTGGTTTGCATGTTCTGTCAGTCTCTTCTTTACAACAGTGTGGTTCTCCATCTTCTGCTGTAGGTATTAATGTGGCTGGATTTAAGATATTACATCTTTTTATCACAATGTGTGGTTGTGACATTAGTGTAGCTGTCAGTGCCAAATAACGTGCAGGTGATAAGAAAGCCATTTTGGTGTCATGTAACAACATGGTGACTGCGTGTGGAACCATCAGTGTGAGTGGGTGGAACAAAACTATTTCTGCTGTACAATGTACCGCCATTGCTGCAGCGCATACTGCTTGTACGCATACTGGTAATGCTTGTGCTACTGGGTCTAACCTTTTAGAGTAGTAAGCGACAGGCCTTAGTTTTGTGCCGTGTTTTTGGGCTAATACTGATGTCATAAACCCTTTTTTGCAGTCAACTGTTTGTACAAATGGTTTTTCATAGTCTGGTAATGCTAACACTGATGACCCTACGAGACACTGTTTAGTCCTTTCAAATGCAGCTTCTGCCTCTTGTGTCCATTCTATTTTGCCGGACATTTTCATGTCATTGTCTGAGTGTATGCAATCTAGTAGGGGCTGAGTCATTCCTGCGTAGTCTGGAACCCATGCTCTGCAATAGTTAGTCAGCCCAAGGAATTGCATCATTTGTTTTTTTGTTGTTGGTTTTGGTGCGTTTAACACCGTTTGTTTCCTCTCTGAGTGTATGCGTCTCCCTTCTCGGTTTAAACTGTGGCCTAAAAAGATAACTTCCTCTTTCACAAACTGAAGTTTCTGTCTCGAAACCTTGTTTCCTGTTTTTGCCAAATGTGTCAATACTTGTAGTGTGACTTTTGTGCTTTCTTCCTGTGTGGGTGACGCAACAAGAATATCATCGACATATACCAAAATCTGCGATGTGTCAGGTATCTGTAATGTAGCCAAACAATTAGCTATTTCTCGTGAAAAGATTGTTGGGCTATCCACATACCCCTGAGGTAATCTGGTGTATGTGTACTTTGTTCCTTCATGTGTGAACCCGAACCATCCTTGTGAGTCTTTTTCTACAGGAATGGAGAAAAAGGCATTGCTTAAGTCTATCACTGAGAACCACGCCATATTTGGCTTAAGGCCGTTCATTAACGTGTGTGGATCTGGTACTGTTGGGGCTGTGCTTTGTACAGCGTCATTTACTGCTCTTAAGTCTTGGATCATTCTCCATGACTGCCCATCAGCCTTTTTTACTGGGAAGATGGGGGTATTGCATGATGCATCAGGGCACTCACACAGGATTCCTGCTTTTAGCATTTCTTCAATTACAGGTTTGATGCCAACTTTTGCATCCTCTTTCAATGGGTATTGTCTTATGTTAGGTCTGTAGTTAGTTTTTGGTCTAACGTGTACAGGTTTTGCGTTCACCATGCGACCTACATCACATTTTCCTTGTGACCATACGCATGGCGGCACCGTTTTCAGGACCTCTAAGGCCTCTTCACTTAGCATACATCATTGTTGTTCAGGGTCGTCTAGGTGGGTGCGTGGTGTCATCACTAGGGTAAACCCTAGAGTTTTGCGCTTTAACCCGCCTCCAGTTTTGCCAACCGTTTTTGTCATCTGTCCATTTTGTTATCCTGTTACCTCTAGCCACTAATAAACCTAAGTCTCTCCATGAAGTCCCTGGGCCCCTAGCTACTGATATGTGTGGCGTGGAACCTGGTTCCATTATCAAGGCAGTGGTTGATGGGACCCTAGCGTCAATTGCAACATCCCCGTGTTGGTTTGCATACATCGAGTGGAACACTACCCTCTGTGGTGTCAGTCGATGCACGAGCACATCATAGTCTTTATCTGGGCCAGGGGTGTTCTTGTACTTTAGTGTAACGTGCAATGCGTCAGGTTTCATTACTTCTTGGCCATGTTGTGGGGTGAATAGCGTTAACAGGTGTTCACCTGTGTTTGTCACGTCAGGCTGTGGCATGTCTAGTGACCAGTAGTAGTTGGGGGTGTTTATGGATTTTTGAAGGAAGACCTGGTCTTCCACCTTTTCTCCGGGCCCTACTGCTCGCATTCCCCCTTTGACTAGTACTACACTGATTTTTAACATTTCCATGCCGTCTCTCCCTAGCAAATTGACAGGGCAGTTTGAGATGAACACAAATTTGAGGGATGCCTGGAGGCCTGACCTTCTATCTTCCATAAAAAGTGGCTTTGAAATCGACCTCTGATTTATGTGTCCATTTGCTGATTTTACAAACATAGTGCCAGTTGGTGGCCACATTCTTTGGACCTCTTTGTTCACTACTGATGAGTCTGCACCGCTGTCACATAAGAATTCTAATTTTTCCCCATTGATTTCGATTGTCCTGGTAGGTTTAATACTGTTGTCCGATAGATTCAGTAATACTTCAGAAAGGTCAATGTGATGTGTGTGGACGTCCTCTTCTTTCTTTTCTACGTCTAGTCAGTTGTCATAACTATGTGGGTTATGTGAAGGGGGGGGTCATATCTTTCGTCTTTGTAATATCCCTTTTGTCCCCCTTCTTTGTTCTGTAGTCTTTGTTCCTCACAGTCTCTCGCCATGTGCCCCTCCTTTCCGCACCTGTAGCAGAGGAATTTGCCTTCTGCGTTTCTGCCTCCTCCTCTGCCTCTGCCTGTTCCTCTACCATTCCCTCGTTCTCTGTTAAACCCGCTTCTCCCCTGTCCTGGTCCCACAAAGAAAATCTGATTTTCTTCCCCTTCTTCTCCTATGAAGAAAGCTGATGCTGACGCTTTCTTATGTCTTTTTTCTTTGATCTGGGTTGCTGCATGTTCTGCATAATTTAGGCACTCTTGTAAGTCGCATGTCCTATGGTTGACATTATGCTTGCGGATAAAGTCAGCAATACCTGGGTGGAACCCATTCATCAGGCTTTGTTTAAGCTGCTGCACATATGGGGAGTCAACAGCATTGTTGGGTGTAATTCCGCTATGGATACGGAAACAATCTTCCATTCTGATTCTGAAATCTTGTATTGACTCTTTTTCTCCCTGTTTACACCCTGAGACTTTAGTAAAGTCTCGTCTCAGTGCAAAAACCCTCTCGATTGAGGCATTTACGAGAGCGAGTGCATTGAGGAGGTCCTGGTGACCTGGTTCTATGGGGTTTCCATTGGGCCAGGACCCGGTGAAATCTCCCTTTACCCTGACCCATTCGTGGCCAAAGATTGTCATAAGGGTTCTTAAAACTTCATGTCCATTTAAACCATATGACGCTATTAATGCAGTATGGTCAAGGACAAACTGCGCCGGGTCCTGTTTGTATGGAGTCAGTCCCTCACAAGCCTTTTTACACTCATCCATTGTCCATGGGCGGAACACTCTTAACATTCTTTCTTGGTCATCGCCAACTCCATAGTGCGGGTTGGCCACTTGTACTAATGGATAAGCGTCACCCTGACATGCTGTTCCGTCGAAGGATCTTTCTGCTTCTCTTAATTCTTCAACAGGATATAACTTGGTTCCCCCTTTATCATTTCTAGTGTGCAGTGGGCTTAATGCATCTGCCATTTCTTTGTCGATGCGTTTTTGTGTCTCTCTTTCCCTGTCTTTTCGCTCTTTCTCTTGCTTCCTTTTTATTCTTTGTTCCTGCGCTTTGTGTTCTTCCACTATCGCTCTCTCTTTCTCGCGGCGTACAGCGTCAACTGACCCTGAGCGCCCTGTCTCCTCGTCTGCTTTCACTAAAAACAGCCGCTGCTATCATACCTTCCTCTGCTCCACCTGTCCTTTTATGGGCTTGTTCAGCCCATATAGCTGCAACCCGTAGTTGAGCTTCTAACTTATTTCTTTTCTTGCCTTGTGTTGTTCCAGCTGTTGCTGCTCTCAATTTGTCGCTTAATTCTCTTACTGCTGTTTTCTCCAGCTTCCCTTGGAAGCCGTACTGTTTATACCATTTGCTACAATAAATGGTGCTGCCGTGACTATATATTTCCATATATCTCATGTCCCCTGTAGCGGCAGGCTTACTCCCATCGGACCCCATGATTCTAGCTTGGTGTTCCTACTGGACAACGTGCCGGTCGGAACCTAATCCCTAATTCACCACTACGTGTACTTCAACTGACCACAGAGTTTGTGTTAGCACCGTTAGGTTTCCACTCTGTGCGCTGATTCCACTGGTGACACTTTTACACACCGCTTTCACTCAATCATTCACAAGTGTACACGTCAATCCTCCTTTTAGGCGGAGTAGCCTTTCTCTATCAACGTTTTATCACCCTCCTTAACGGTGGAGTAACCGTGTCTATCAACGTTTTAGCACCCTCCTTAACGGTGGAGTAACCGTGTCTATCACCCTCCTTAACGGTGGAGTAACCGTGTCTATCAACGTTTTAGCACCCTCCTTAACGCTGGAGAAACCGTGTATCAACGTTTTATCAGCCTCCTTAACGGTGGAGTAACCGTGTCTTACCCGTTATCTGTGGTCACTGGTCCGGTTGGATTCCGTCAATCGTGCCTAGGATGAGGGAGGTTGGACATATAAGCACCGGCCCGGCCACAAATTCTGCGTCCCGGGTCTTTCTCGGGGTCGGCTGATGATCCCGGCTGTCGACAGACTGCGGCGTGTCGTCCCCTTCCTCCTTCCCGTCACGATGTGTTGGATTCCGGCTCGAAGGACCAATTAATGTGAGGTATCTATATTACTTTGTAAGGGTAAAACCCCAGCTCGGTTCAATATACCAGATCCAGTGAACAGAGAAGACAGGACTCGAGATTTAAGTTTACTTGCTGCAAGGAGAATCGGCGAGTGACATGCAATGTCGACTCCTAACCAAATTCTACTGCCTCGTCCCCGAGCAGCCTTTTTATTCAAGAATACAGTTACATTACCATGCATGAGGAAGTGGCTATGACCAACGCCTTAGTTGTCATATGGGAATCTTGTGACTCGCAGTCATATGGATGTGTGTGTGTGTGTATGGTCCAAGGAACAGACTATAGTCTGTTCCTCTTTTCTGACCACGAGTCTCCTGTACCACATGTATGAAAACACATTATGAAAACATATTTATCCTTCAATAAACTCTAACACAAACACATGAAGCAGTCACCCTTAACTGAATACATTAACCAGGGCCGGCTCTAGACAATTTGCTGCCCTCGGCGAGATTTGAGCTGGCGCCCCAGCCAGAGAATCGTACAATAAAAAATGTAAAGATCAATAGAGTATCCAAGGAATACACAATAGAATGGGGGGTGGACGTCACATCCTCTAGGGGGGTCTGGGGGTATGCCCCCCCGGGAAGAATTTTTTGAACATTTTAAAGTAAAATGCTTCAATCTGGTGCAGAATTACTACTAGATCTAGGGCAGGGATGGGCAACTTTGATGGTGGTGGGGGCCACATCATTGATGTACTGGCCACCAGGGGGCCGCAGATTCACTTGGAACACACACACACAAATTCCATGTGTTGTATGTAATTATTAACAAATATACTAAGTCTGACATCTTCATTGACATT
>CM053252.1:41004196-41126696 GCA_028583405.1 Pogonophryne albipinna
TGTCCCCTTTGATTCAGAGGTGCTTTTTTAGTTTATTGTCAGTTTCTTCTTTTTAAGTCTGTATCTGGACCCCAATCAGGGTTAAGTAGAAGACCACTGCGTTATCTTGATGTCACTGTTTTAGATGTGTTGGTGAATTTTGTCAGGGTTGGTGATCAGGTTGGAGATCGCCTTTTTTCTTTATTGATTGGTCAGCTTTTCTTCCTCAGGCAAGAGTGAAAACTTTGTGGTATTTTTCTCAAGGTACAAACGCAACAAATATTGTAAGCTTACCCTAAACGTGTTAACTCCAGAGACACAACAATATCACTTTTACTGTGCTGCTTCTCACACTGAATGTTTTTATCCAACAATCCGATCCATTACTTTCCCTCAACAACACAGAGCGATGCACACTGCCGGCTTCACGTTACTGGATGGGACATAATCAATATTTCTCCATTAAAAAGATCCAGCATTCCTGTTATGTGTGAAACAGACAGACAATCTATATGTCCTGCACGTTTTTCTGACACTCATAGATATTGGATTTCTGTCTTGGTAATATTCCACCTTTTGTCCGATACGACAGGATGTGTTACCCTTCAGTCCCATTCACATCGGGCCCTCCTACAGAACACTGATGTTGAATGTCAGTATTATTTGACATAGTCATTTCTTGTTTATTTATGGAGTAATTGACACCCCAACACAGTCAATACATAACATTATACAGAGTGAGTTAACAATACAAAAAGACTGATGAAGTAGAATAATGTTTCACAACACCTCCCAAATTGTAATGAAATATAATAAATGTGTGTATCTATAAAGCTCTAAAAGAAATGTCACTGTAGGTTGAGACCCTTTACTCAAAGTTTATTTTAAATTCCTAAAAAAAGACCAATTTCCTATCTGGCCAATAGCACAATAGCAGTGTGTGTGTGTGTGTGTGTGTGTGTGTGTGTGTGTGTGTGTGTGTGTGTGTGTGTGTGTGTGTGTGTGTGTGTGTGTGTGTGTGTGTGTGTGTGTGTGTGTGTGTGTGTGTGTTGGTGCCACGCTGAGTGCAGCCGCAGTGTGTGTGTGACATGAATCACCTTGCATTTGTAAAAGGTTATTTTAGTGTGTGTGTGTCTTTTAGCTTCTGCCTGGATACAGTGGGAGGTGGAGGGAAGGAGGGGGAAGTAATTGACTGTCTGAGAGGAGACCAAATGGGAGCTGAGGGTGTGTGTGTGTGTGTGTGTGTGTGTGTGTGTGTGTGTGTGTGTGTGTGTGTGTGTGTGTGTGTGTGTGTGTGTGTGAGAGAAAGAGAGAGAGAAAGAGAAAACACAGTGATAGGGTTATAATTGATGAGGACTTGTGTGTGTGTGTGTGTGTGTGTGTGTGTGTGTGTGTGTGTGTGTGTGTGTGTGTGTATGTGTGTGTGCGAGAGGAAAGAATGGTGGGAGGTAAATGTGTCCTCAAACAAACACACACACACACACACACACACACACACACACACACACACACACACAGCTGAAATATGTGTGTGTTTGTGGCTTCCCCTCACTTAACACACCCTGATAAGGTCAGGGAGGAGCAGAGATGAAACGATATATTTGTCTTTATCACCACTTACTCCATTAACCTCAAAATGCGCACACACACACACACACACACACACACACACACACACACACACACACACACACACACACACACACACACACACACACACACACACACACACACACACACACACACACAGACAGATCTCTTTGTATTACTTTGCTGCTGCGTATTTATTTCCTCTTCAGTCGTTTCACTCACTGCTCTTCCACCGTGGTAACTTTTGTTGGGGAACTTTTACAACTTCTTCCAGCGGAGGCTCTGAGTTCCAGTTTGCTTTCTTCGGCACACATCCTTGCCTCCAAAAGCCCCTGAGAGAGAGAATATATTTTGGGATGGGCTGCACACTGCACACAGTTTGCAGTAACAGGCACTGCTGCCTAAACGATCACATCTTTACACAATGCCTTTTGCCGTTATTTCAACAAGTCCTCCAACTCATACGATTGTTCAGGCCCTTATTACGACCAAATATGTCGTTTGTTCAAGCGCTTAATACGTCCTATAATTACGTTTTAAAGTTTTCGCCCTCCAGTGCTCCCGTTGAATGCAAACGTTACAGATGGTCGTTTATTCACAAATAACCCTCTCTGTAAAATCCTAAATTGTAGGATAGTTTGGCCATTAAAACACTTTTTGCATAAATAAGACCCAAACTCTTTCTTACCACTACTCACCACAGGGGAACGTACGGGAAATGTACAATTTTAAGTGGACTACTCCAGTATTAAACTCCTCGGTATTACTATACCAAAGAATTTGGCCAATATTTACAATATGAATTACGGGAGTATCACAAAGGAACTTCAAAAAGATTTGGATAGATGGAGCCCTCTGACCCTTAACATGCACAATCGGATTGAGATCGTAAAGATGAACATTTGACCACGCCTGCTGTTCCTCTTTCAGTCACTGTCTATAGAGATACCAACAAAACAGTTCAACGATTGGAATCGAATGATATCCAGATTTATATGGAAAGGTCAGAAACCCAGAGTGCGACTAAAAACACTGCAGTTATCGAAAGAAAAGGGAGGCATGTCCCTTCCATGCTTTGAAGACTATAAAGCAGCACAATTAAGGTATTTAGTTTGCTGGTGCAATTGTGACTATGTTGCAAAATGGAAAGACCTTGAACTGAGCCAACTGAACATACCCCTTCAATGTATATTAGGTGATAAATCCTCAAAGACTGCACACTCTGATCAATTAAGCCGCTGGACATTGGTTCCCCTCAATATTTGGTTCAAAATGTGCAAAGAATTAAGACTTGAAAGAAAATCCATGTTATTGAGATGGGTGGCGTTTGATAAAGATTTTAAACCAGCAGAGCTGGATTTTAGATTTAAACAATGGATCCAGAAAGGCATTACATCATATTCAGAGTTGGGTGTAACGCGTTGCCGGTAACGGAGTAGTGTAACACGTTTTACTTTTATAATTCAGTAATCACACTACAGTTACTAACATTGCCCCGACACGCGTTACTTCGTTACTTTTATAAAATCAGTCATAATCACACTGACAGACAAGAGGGGTTTCCGCCGCAGGTTTATATGTACGTAATCTGCGCGATTTGCGCGTCCACATCTCCACGTGCAGTGCTGCATAAACATGGCTGAGTCAGCGATAACTTTCGAGGGGTGGAGGTATGCCCATTATTTTGAGTTCGTCCGAAGAATAGACAGGAATGTGACGGTGAGGTGCAAACTGTGTCCAGGCCAGAAGCTGTTATCCACTGCTGGAAACACCACGTCAAACCTCAACAAACACCTGCAAAGAATACATGCTAAGGTGGAGCTAATTGCTAAGGACCCGCAAACCCAGAGTGAGGATGTTGTGAGTGCACCGCCGCCGACTCCGAAGCAGCAAAAATTAGAATTTGGAGGACCGGTAACCAAAGCAGAGATGGACAGGCTTGTAGCATCCTTCATAGTAGAGGAAATGTTGCCCATGTGCACAGTGGAATCACCATCGTTCAGAGATATACTGTGCAAAATACAGATAGCAGGAAACTTTTTGAAACTTTAGAATTTGTGTCTACCACTGCTGACATCTGGACTAGCCACAATAAAAACTTTTTGGGAATGACAGCCCACTGGATTGACCCACGCGATTTCCATCGCATTGCTTGCAAAAGGATTAAAGGACGACACACATATGACGTTATTGCTAGTGAAATTGAACAAATTCATTCAAAGTTTGGACTTTCACACAAAGTCACCGCCACTGTCACGGACAATGGATCCAATTTTGTCAAGGCTTTCAAGGTGTATGAGCAGCAGGCAGCATCAGATTCTGACGAGGGAGATGATGAAGTAGATCAGGGTGTAGCTTTCACAGATGTTGGAGAAGTGCTGTCTAGCAACCTAGAACAAGGACAGTTTTCTCTACCTCCACACTTGAGGTGTGCGTCACACACACTCAATTTAATTTCAGGCAATGATGTTGAAAAATGGCTTACATCAAACACTGAGTCCAAATCGGTTTACAGAAGTGCCACTGGATAGTGTTTTGCCCTTTGGACTAAAGCAAGCCGTTCTACCGTGGCATCTGATCTCGTCGAGGATACGTGCAGAAGGAAACTTATCGTGCCAACATCAACAAGATGGAATTCATTCCATGATGCCCTATCCCGCATCACTGACATCCCCATCCCAGAGTTAAATACTCTCTGTAGCCGACTGGGTATTAAAGCCCTCACTGAACGGGAGCATCAATTCCTCAAGGAATACTGCACCGTCCTGAAACCACTCACAGTGGCGTTGGATATTCTGCAAGGGGAAGACAACTGCTACTACGGCTGTCTTCTACCAACGTTGGAAATTCTGATGTCTAGGACATTGGCACTACAAACTGGGCTTCCCCGGATGGCAGCAGGTCTGCCAGATGCCATAGTAACCGTAAGCCGAACATAAGATTTGAAATATCAGAATGCATGCATGTTTTTTTGTGAAGCTGCAGATTTATGTTAACTAGGCTACATGACACTTGCACTTAGTTTTCACCAAACACTATCCCATTAGGCTGTTTTAAATGTAATCCTAAATTAGGCTCATGGGAATGTGCTGCACACTTTTAAATGTGATGACTTGATGTAGCCTACGTGTGATATGGAAATATGTTGCTGCCTGGTGATGATGATGATAAATAGGAGCGTATTCCCTCAAACAGCTGCCTGCATGGAATCTGCGATTTTGTTTAGCTATAGGCCTCTCAAGTTACAGTGTAGCCTAGCTGACCTATCCATCTTATCCAATATTTCTATCGTAGGCCATCAAGAGACGGCTTGCACCCGTGCTTGACAGCAGAGATGCCCTTCTTGCTGCTGTGACGTTGCCAAAGTATAAAGTGCGATGGTTTATGGAGGAGGGAAGGAGAGAAGCTGCGCGGGCGCTGCTGATTACAGAGTGTCGTTCTGCACCCGGTGGTGTGGAGCCGGGTGCGTCTCATCAGGAATCTGCCGCCTCCTACAGCACGTCCGCTGAGAAGGATTTCTTTGCCTTCGATGAGATGGAGGGAGATACAGCTTCCTTAAACTCTGAGACAGAAGTCATTGACTATTTTAAGTCGGGGTCAGAGCTGGCAGTCTTGAGCCGTTTCCCTAATACAAAGCGCATCTTCCTGAAATACAACACCGCTACCCCATCGAGTGCGCCGGTTGAGAGGCTTTTCAGCCTAGGCAGTCTTGTGCTAACACCAAGAAGAAATCGGTTATCCGATAAACTATTTGAGAGACTCCTCCTAATGCGGTATAACCACTGCTTCAGTGACAAACACATCAAATAAGTGTGAAGTGTTCAGTCTGAGATCATGAGAGGGAGTGTGGCCTATGTTCACAGCCAATGCCACTTTGGCCTATTTTCGCTTTTGATTGTTGTTAATGATGTTAAAAGGCCATGTTGACTATATTGTATATTTGTTAGCTTACTGTTCAATTAATGAAGCTCATGCTTTAGGTTGTGTTCTTTTTCATTAGCCTTTAGGCTATTTGCTAATAGGCCTTTTTTTTGTTGAGGCAATCAATATTTGTGTATTTAATGTGTTATCAAGGCCAACCTATTATTTTGTTTTATACAGGCTATTTATTTGTAAAGTATTTTGTTTATTTTGCCCAGTGTCACATCACATTGATATGGCCCACTTGTTCCATTATTACAATGTTTCTCTTGAAATGCTCTTTACGTTTCACAGACTGTTAGCTTGTTGTGGTATAGGCTGGTAGCCTATTTTATTAAAGAGCATATAAAAAGAAAGACTTGTGTTATGTCTTCCTTATTGCAATAGTAATTGGGCAAGTGGAGTCTCGCAGAGGCAAAACGCCTGGCCCGGCCCTGCGAGTAAAGTAACGAGTAAAGTAACGAGTAAAGTAACGAGTAAAGTAACGAGTTACTTTATGTAGAGAGTAACGAAGTAGTGTAATATACAGTAGCGTGGCGTGGGAAAAAAAATAGGGGAAGCCAATAATACGTCCTTTCTTTTGGGTCGGGGGTGTGGTGGTCAATGTAATAACGTAACCAGATGAGTGATTACAGCACCCGGTATGATTTTACACACATTTGTATCATGCAGATGCAGGACTTACACACACCTGTTATCTAACCGACAGGTCCGCACGCACTCTCCAGCCCAAACTCTAATAAGCATTCATTCACAAACTAAATCAGGAGACCTTTAACGTTTTACGTCCGATTCGCTCCTTTTTTCCTCGCTGTACACAGCTCCAGTTTGGGCATCGGCCTGTCATCAGATTGTATTTGTTGTTGCTGCTGTAGCGGAAGTTTAGTACAATTATTTTTGATGAAATACTCCAAATCTTCACCCTCCATAATTGCACTTGCTTCAGTTGCTTGCTACTTTCTAACGGCGGTGAGAGTGGTGCAGTGACGCTATCTATCTTCTATCGATTCGATGTATGATTCGAAAATTATAAAAGTAGGGTAGACATGTGAATATTATCCGACTGAACACAACGTGCATTTATCTAACAGGTTCGTTTCCCACAGACCTTATTTCCAGGTATTTTCCAAAATCCTATGGAGAAATCCCATTGCTTTCTGTCGAGGGAACCCGAGCGCAGGTTACTTCAGGGTTTTAGGACGCGTCACTGCAACACTAAGTTGATGCGATTTGATACAGTGATGTCTGCTGTACTCATCAACTAAAAAACATCAGTTTGTCCTTGTTAATTATACGACATTTATTGGTTTAAATTGTGTACAATGCTTTTGTGTTTTTCCCATTGAGTGGCGAAGTCCCTCTCCTTCCGGGGGAGCTCCATGGGACCTTATTTTGGAAAAATTATGTATTGAAGTCAATGGAGAGAGAAAGATTATCTTTTGATCCCGTTTGAATTGTGCCACGAATTACACATATGATGTTTGTCAATTGAAAAGATAATTTTGCCTGTAAAAAAAAAAAAGTGTCATAAAACTGTGAAGTAACACATGTTTTAGTGTGAAACGCTTAATGAAGTACATCTCTGGTCTCGCAGACTCTCACAACAACACACGTCACCAAGATGGCCGTCACTACTGTCTTGTCAAAAAAACTATTGACTACCCTCACTATCACCACAATGAAACACGTCCAGAAGAATGTCATGCAAAGCTGCCTGCCTGCCTTCCTTTGATTCTCTCTGAACTGCCTGGTCTTTTTAATGTTTAATGTCAACCATTTGTGCAGATAGCATGAAGTAGAAAAGATCGCCGATCGCCGATGCTAGCGTTAGCATTTCTCCCCTGGGCTTAAATGGTGTATTATAGAATGATCACACCGGTGACAGTACTCTTCAAAGGGTTCACGAAATATGACTACTACTCTTACTGTTTAACATTTTGGGTTACTTAATGTTACTTCATGTTAAGGCTAATAAAAATGACAAGGCTGTAATGCTAACTAACATGCTTGCTACTAGCTAGGTAGCTAACTTGATCCAGCCACTCCTGGTTCTTTCATCAGACGGGAAGCGAAAGAACGAGCAAGACCCATTGCTGGTATGATAACAGCCTGGTACTAAGCACACAGGTATCTTGTTAAAGTTATCTTATCTTAGCCAGCTCCATATAGATAGATTATATCTATATGGCGCTGATCTTAGCTATCTCTTAGTGGAGGAAAACAATTGTGACATCAGTTATAACATCACTTACGCGACTCTTTCTAGTTGCGTATTTTTCATAGTCTTATATTTCAACGGTTTTAAGACAAACTGTGACTTTTTTGACATGGAAATGATTTTTTAAGATTGACAAACATCATATGTGACCTGCTCCATCGAAATCAGTCGCATTGACCCGAAGACACATTTTGAGTTGTATACACTGTTGGAAAGAGGAGATTCATAGCTTTCTAATGATATCAGGATTGTTGTTGTACTCCAAATATTAAGCGAAATATGTCACATTATATAATGACTGTCACCGAGTCATCATTTTGAGAAAAAGGCCTTCAAAGTTTTCTCTTCTCTGGAATCCATCGATCTGATTGATTATTAGCAAATGATCAAAATACTACGGAGGGAAGATATTTTCGTTTGGAGGGGAAGCTCGCGAGTGTGTGTGTATACGTGTGTGTGTGTGTGTGTGTTTGTGTAATTTTGCGTTTGTGAGTATTGTGTTTGTTTCCCGGGGAAAACCCTCACGAGAAACACCGGCTGTTGTTATGCCTGCAGTGACGTTAAGTTACTCCGTTCTCCGCTTGTAATTATGCCGTTACAAGCTTCAAAGTTGTATTTATCCTCTGAATTTGCCGAAACAAGTTTAATATTCTGAAAGCCAAGACTTTGTTTAATTGAAATCAGATGAAAACAAACTGTCACGGACCCTGCCGTGTTATCTATGATTACTATACTCTTACATTCATAATGTCAGCCGGAGGGAGGGGGGGCGGCGCTGCGGAAGAGCAGATTGCGAGTCCCTTTACAAGCTTCAAAAATGTATTTATCGTGTGATTTTGGAAATAAAAGTTTCATATTCTGAAAGCCAAGACTTTGTTTGTTTAAAATCAAACAAAACACCCGAACCCCGAAAAAATAGTTTTTTACGTAAATCCACGTTTATTTTGAAATGAGCCGTTGCGACTTCCGACTGATTTCGATAGAGCGGGTCACATATGTGTAATTCGTGGCACAATTCAAACGGGATCGAAAGATAAGTTTTCTCTCTCCATTGACTTCAATACATTATTTTTCTGAAATAAGGTCCCATGGGGCGGAAGTAGATGGGCGTGACTTCGCCACTCTATAGGTTTTGCTCTTTCGATTCTGAGAGACACCTTTCTTTTTTCAGAGGTTTTGATATGCTAAAACATCGATTGTTTTAGCCGCAATGCATTTCGGGATATGGTGTTTATATGATATGAAATCGGAAAAACATTTTTTTTAAATAAAATAATACTTTATTCCGAGTGTTCTTGCTTTTCTCTTTGGAAGTCATCACATAACGGCATTGTAATACACGGTTCGGCTGCATTACATATTACATATCTGCCGTAGATATTTATTTATAGAGCCCTGATCAGAAGACCTTTTGACAAACTGTAAGAAATGCCGCATCACTGAAACTGAATACGTGACGTGGATCATAAATATATTAGCAATTAAACAACATCTTCCATTTCTTTTCAAACAATACGTCTCCTTGCAGTATCAACACTAATTCGGCTGACTTTTATATTTGATCCAATTGGTAGATAGGCTGTATTTACACCATAACGGTGCATAGCTGATAGAAAGGGATTTTTTTGTAGTTTTTAAAGATATTATTTACTACCTTTCCAACTCCTCATGCAGTTGACTGTTACAGGTCTATACAGATTCATGGTATAATGCATAAGCTTCAAATCGAGAGACTGAAACTGTATTTTCCTTTACCGTTCTGTTTTAATTTCACAATAAAGTTAATAGTCATATTATGTTTGATATTATTATGTTTTATTAACTACACTACTGGTTTTTGAACCCACACCGCCTAGTGGTTAAAGCACGTTATTGAATGTTGTTGTTGAATAAGTTTTATTTGATGAAAACATTTCAATATTAAGAGTAGCCTACATACAAAAATTGGGGGAAAGTAGAAGGCATGATAGAACTATAGAATAGAAAATATCAAGAAGATACTGTAGTGATCTCTACAATAAAACAGTTTAGTGCTGGACGTCCAGAGATATTAACAGGAGGATGTGCAAAACAGAAAAACTAATAAGGCTTTATTTAAACATTAAAAAGTACTTTAGGTTAAGGTCTTCTTTTGAATAAGAAATAAACGTTGGGGTTATCCACAGATAAATATGAAGTCTGACAAAGTACTTAACGTCCAATATATTGCATAGTTTATTTTGACACTTGACAATCACCTTCCCTGAATTTGACTCAGTCTGATTTAAGGGTTGTTTATATTTCACATCACTAATCAGAATCTGCAAAGTAACTCAAATACATGTACAGTAGTGGAGTAAAAATACCAGGTTAACCTCTGAATTGTAGAGGAGTAGAACAAAGTAGTACATGCTGCTGTAACAAAAACATTTCCCAACTTGGGATCAATAAAGTATATCTTATCTTATCTTAAGATGATCGATGGCTACTGCCATATTTGCAAAATGTGCCTCTGAACCTTGACGAGTGCATGTTTCAGGCTTATCAATGAACAACAGGAGGGGTCACAGACATAAGACCAGCTGTTAAAGCTCTTCTGACCTTAGCTGTCATGTGGGTATATTATTTCACTCATTTATTAATTATATGTTTTAAATTTGATAACACCACTGTGTCTCGTATCCCCTAA
Organism: Pogonophryne albipinna; assembly: GCA_028583405.1. Classification (NCBI taxonomy): domain Eukaryota; kingdom Metazoa; phylum Chordata; class Actinopteri; order Perciformes; family Artedidraconidae; genus Pogonophryne; species Pogonophryne albipinna. The sequence continues at coordinate 41,014,573 of CM053252.1, forward strand.
ACCTCCAGGGTGTACACAGTTTAATACTGGCAACTTCTAATTGTGGGAAATACGAAAACGTCTTATAAAAAGAGACGTGCCATAGAACATGTTGCGAAACACACAATAGCCAGGGGGGGGGGGGGGGGGGGGGGGCTGGGCTGGACCCGTCCAATTCCAGTTTTGGAAAGTCTGTCGTGGTTCCATTCCATTTCATAGAGCTGTTTGACGCTCAGCGTAACCTTGTCGCACTGCCACTCCAACATCCAATCACAGGGCTTGATGACTAATCACGGGATTTGTAAAGCAAGGCGGATGTTGTAGTCCCAAACGATAGCTGGGGATTCTGGGTAGTGTAGTGTCTTCGGAAACTGTAGTGTCTTAACTCCGAAAAAACTATTTGTTTTCACCCACGCTAACTTTACATGGAAGCTGCATACACGTTATCCTGGCGAGACCTCAGATCATCTTCGTAATATCTAAGATCCTACACATCGACTGGACGTGGATTCTAAGAGTACAATATACACTTCTCGCCAGAAATCGAATCAAAAAGCATTTTAATGGCCAAACTATTCCACAATTTAGGATTTTCCAGAGAGGGTTATTTGTGAATAAACGTCCCTCCGGAGCGTTTGCAATGAACGGGTCGGGAGCATGTTGTTTCTTACACGACCACTAGAGCACCTCTAGTGGTCGTGTATGAAACAACATACACTTTAAAATGTGTCTCTGGGTCATAATAAGGGCTTGAACAATCGGCCTATATGGTCGTTTTTTGTAGGAGGACAGGCTGCGTTATTTTGTGTCCTGTTTATTGACACAAACCTGAAACAGTTAGTTCCTGCAGACGCTGGTTATCTAGAAAGATGGGATTAAAATCGTGAAGGCCTGCTGACAGAGATGTGGATTTCCTTGAACATGGTTATGAAACTTTGCTGTCACCTGGTACTCAGAGTTTTATTCAAGTGGTGTGACAGAGGAGTGATGATATCTAAAGTCGGCCGTCAGGTGTGAAGGCGCTACAACGTCCAAAAACACTTCCATTGGGAGAAATGTACTGCAGCTTTAGAAAAAATGCAAATAACACAAATGTGCCGGAACACATTGTGCTGGCAGGTCCTTTGGGAGCTCAGCACCTTTCTGGAAAGTTCAGAGGTTTTTCAATACACTCTAAAAACAAAGAAAATCAAGGCAACAGTTTGCATCGATGTTTATTGAGTTCAGACAACTTCTAATGAAATTGTCTGAAAGCAACAAAGTTATTTGAGTTAGGGGAGAAGGCTTTTCCTCTACAATCAGAGGTGTTTTTAATTACCACTTACTTAATAATTGGTAGCATAAACACAAGTTTTGAAGTTGATTACTCAAAAGATTAAGTTGTTCCGACTAGTTTTACCGTATGATTTAAAAGGAATTGTAAGTTGTATGTACTAAATTACCCTCATTGTGAACACACGTTTTTAAGTTGACAACCATCTATAAATTAAGTTGCTCCAAATATATTGTATTCAATAGTTTTTTTTCTTAGCTTTTTCATGTTTTTGCCTTTAAAGAAAGAAATTAATTGATTCCACAACAAAAATATTAGGCAATTTACTTTTTATTTTGAACTGCAGTTGTTTATTTCAACACATGATGTTTCAATCAGGAGAGACTTCATTTAGTTTGAACATTTATTGACACATGCCATATGATAAGGTGCATGAACACCTGAAATCACAGCTGACTGCAGGAGAGAGGAGAGCCATTTTATAGTTTGGCTGCAGCACGTGATTGGCTGCTGGAGAATGAGGTGAAATGTAATAGGTTAAAGAGAACGCCTGTGATGAGCTGGTTATATGCAGCTGCGGAGTGAATGTATATACGCCCAGTCTTCCTGAAAGAACTTGCGCTGAGCTTCATTTAAATCTTGAGAAAAAAGATAAGTAACACAAATTTAAATTGCCCCACAAATAATAAATAAACACATTAGCCATATTACCATGGGACATGGGGACACAGCAAATACATGCTGCCATCACATCGAAGTTAGAGGCCTTTGCAGATTTAAAACCAGTGCCAAATCTGTAAAATCTGTAAAGTCTTTGTAGAACTACAGAAACAAACTCTCAATGGCCACCAGTCTGCAGATCACACACATCCATTTGACAAAAGATGTAACAAAGATGTTTACACTGCCGACAGTCATTATTTCAAACAGTATGAACACATTTAACGCAGAATGCTTGCTCATTCATTTGTTTCCCTGGACCACGATGGTTGCCATCGTATGGTCAGATCCTGGGGTGGACCGGTCACTGATGAAGGCGATATTCATGTCCTTTTGAAGCACATTAAATAATAGGTTAGCGCGTAAGAGATCATGAATTAGGTAATTGCATACTTTTTAAACTCTTAGCGAATTCAGAGCCATTATTACCAGCTGCTAAAGCAACGCAGGTATTGTTTAAACCTATTGAGTCTGCATGTGTGTGTCGTCATGGCAATGTGGTCCTGAAGACACACAGAGGTGCTTTTGAGTACTTTGCCTAGTGTTTAAATGCATGTGGACAGTTTTGTCAATCCCAACCGTGCAAGTTTTAGTGTCCCTTCTCATCTTTTTAGCAGGTTCCATACAATATGTGAACTGGAGCAGAAGAGCAGAAGCCACTTTTCAAATGTTACACAATCCTTTTCCCATGCCATTGCTGTCAACACCTATCCATGCTGAACGTTGCTAAGATATTATTGATTGGGGTGTGGCCAAAAGTGCAATATGCTTCAGAATGTTACTGACAGAGAGCAGTGCTTTTGTCCTGTGTTTTTACACTGTGCCCGTGGATTTTATTTTATTTCAAGATTTTTAATGACGTCGCTAAACTCCTTGAAAAGGTCCTCTTCCTTTTCTCCAAGGTACATGACAAGGCAGCGGATGGCTATAGTTCTCTCCGTACTTCAATTGTTTTGTGCTATTTTTGAAAAAGGAAAAAAAGAGAAATTACCTAAATGAATATATTCTGAATGGGTGACTGCCAACAACTTGCATTTCAATGACAACTCTAAATAACGATCCTACCTCAAGAAGCATCCTTGATCTGCTTCACCGAGATTCATTTTTAATAAAAAGCGATATCACAATAGTAACCAAAGTATTTGTACTCTCACAGTAGCCTCTACTACTTTGTATCCTCTCACAGAACTATTCACAGTTCAAAGGCTGCTAGTTTTGGTCAAACAGCAATTTGCCTATACAGTGCAACTACAAGGCTATCTACTGTATTTGAATGACAAAAGATGACACTCACCTTAAAATGTCCTTTGTATATTTCTATTTGTCTTAACTGTGGGAACTTGTCCAGGCATGTTAAGTGGGAGTGGACTTGAAATCCTTAACTCAAGGTGTAGAACAATTAAGTTATCAAGCCAATTGCATTACTTACTACAACTTGAATTTTGTTTTAAGTCAATTCACGCAGAAATCAGAGTTCAAATTACGCACAATATTAAGTTGATGTAATTACCAACATTATTACGTCAACACAACTTATAAATTAATGTTTGCAACTTAAAATGTTTATCTAAATCAATTAACTCACATTTTTATCTTGCAACCATGCATTTAAGTGGAGTTGAAAGGTCGCCTGAATTCGTTTTTAGAGTGTAGAAGCGCTCAGAGCAGCTGCTCTAAAAAGTTAGAGTCCAGCTTCTGATGCTGCATGGCAGGTGAATTTAAATCAGAATATTCATGAAGAGAGGAGCTGCTAACCCACTGCTGCTCCTCTATATGTATCTTTTATATGTTGATTGTTGAACGCTCCCTCCTCCTGCTTTCTCTCGACTTTACCACAGTCCAACTCTCCTCCACCTCCTCCCTTCATTCTTTAGATTATTCCTCATTTTTTCCTTCTCTGTTGTCATGACTACTAACTTTCTTTATGTCATCTCTCTTTACTTCTTATTCTGATGATTTTCCTTTACCTGACTTAACTCATTTGATTCTGGTTTCCGCCCCCACACTTATTCTTCCTCTATTTCTTTTCAGTGCTTGATGTGCCTTCTCCTCTGTCTCTTTCCTGCAGCTATTTCTCCTCCTAACTGATTTGAAAGCTTCCCACAGCAGAGTCCTGTCTGCACTGCAGATTAGTTCAGCCCACCACCTAGCCCCCACCCCTCACCCTCTTCCTCCCTTTGTGATCAGACCAGGCTCTGACACCACGGCTGCACAGGTCTTACAGCTGCTTGATGAATTGATAACAGAGTAAACTCCAGTGCTTATCACATGTTTTTAAAGTCTGGTATACATTTCGGAACAATGTGTGGGGGATGCCTGTCAGTATTCAAATCTAAATGAGTATCTATTCCTGTCCTGGGCTTTAGAACTGGAACACCTTGTGATTTTAACATTCAACATGCAGCTCCCATGAGGCTTTGAGAGCGTGACAGGGCTAAGGCTCATGGGATCTTAGTCAACAGCAACATCCCTCTTGAGCCTCAGAAGCTGTCATGGAGCTCCTGGGAATGTAGCTGTGGAACACTAACAAAATGTTCAGTGTTTCATCTGATTCAACAATGTGTTCAGATATTACCAATATATTGTGAGAAATGGAAGTAATAACAACACTTGGCCCCTTCTGGGCAGTGTTTCCGTTAGAAGGTGTTTACAGAACTCTGGCTGGAAAATATCTGTATAAGTCCGACCAACTCAAATCCCTCTGGTCATACTGATTTTCTATCATAAATTACCAATATTTATAGTGTATTACGATACATACAATACGATAATACTTTATTGATCATGTCTGAAATTTGACTTGCATCACAGCAGCTCCATGTCCAACACCAACTCAGACACATATCTAGACACAATACATGAAACACAAACAAAGAACATTTAACATAACATCACAATCACTGAGAGAAAACTATATTAAAAATAGTCTTAACGTTGAGCTCATAGTACTTGATTTTACAATCCCTTATAATTATCGGCACCTTCTTGAGTGGATGAAGGGGTAATAACATCATTGGGGTCAGGGCTGCCCCTGGCCAACTTGTGGCCCCACCCAAAGGTGTTTCATGAGGTCCCCCTTATGTGTCGCGAGCGTTGACAGGGTGGGGTGCTAGTGGAGCACGCTCGTGAACTGTTAGCTCGCCGGAGCCTCGCAGCGGGGTGACTGCGGAGCCGCATTTCTGCAAGATGAGTCCCTGCGCAGTCTGCGTGATCTGCGTGTATAGGGGCGGCCCAGATTGGGGTCATCAGGTGGGCACCCTCCTTCCTCAGTGTTTGGTTTCGTTCTCCAGATGGCTTGCCCGGCTACACCTGGCGTCCCAGCCATGCTTTTAAGAAGCCTGGTGGTTGATGCAGCCGACCTCCACTGGGAGCAGCTGTGTTTTCCATCCTGCTGTACTGCCTCGGCTGATATACAGAGTATTTTGAAAGCTTCCGTTTGTACGCTTCAACAACTGCAGCCTCCCATGGTACAGTTAATTCAACGATGCACAAGGACTTTTTTTAGGTTGACCACATGATCAAATCTGGCCTGAGATTGGTTGTGATGATCTCCGATGGGGGGTGAGCTTCTGATCTATGTCAAGTTGCATGTCCCAGTCTTGAGCCCAGTCCAGCAGGTTCCCTTCCGCTCTAACGCTACAATATTAATAGTTCTAATTCTCATTAGGTGCCGTACACATGCTGCTTTTTCTGTGCTCAAATCCTGTATTTTAAGAATATTAACTGTTTGTTGTCTCTCGTATATGGTCACATTATTAGTGATAGGCTACAACAGCGAATACACTACAAATAAAGTTGGATAGCGGCTATAATGCGCCCTGCGACCGAACATTATCATACTACTTACTTAACTTACTTTACTTACTACTTACTTTACCTAGCCTACTTTGAGTAACTTACTTTACTTACTTTACTGACTTTACTTACTTTCCTGTTGTGCTGTGATTCTGGCCTCAGAGTTATTTGACAGCAGTTACATATCCTTCAAAACGAGCCTCTCCCAGTGCATCAGGTTTGCTTTGGTACAAAATTCACTACACCCCAGACCGCGCACCCCAGTTATGCAGGCTTGAAATGCTCTATGATAAATGTTATAAAATATAAATGTACATGCCTTGATGATGTCCCCCTTCATAGCTTTCTTTATCAATTTTTTTCAAGCTCAATAATAAATACAGGTGATATTTGTCCGGTAAATTGAAATTGAAACGAAATCACTTACATGGCAAATAACACTGAGGTGAAGTGTGGTGACAGGGATTGCTCAAACATGTTTTATTGTTAAAAAAAAACTACACATATGAGAGGTTAGGTTTTGTAAATCAATAAATATCTGTCATCTGATGGGTAGCTGCAGTGGTGTGCTTCCAGCAGGCCGGTTGTTGGCTGTTAGAGTGGGGTCAGTTTATACATGGTGTTCTTCATACCTCTGGGTGAAAACCGTGACATCATACATCAGGCTACCAATGGTACCTGTAGATTGTTGTCTTCAGGCGTGTGATAAAGCACTTCCAGGTATGTAGACTGGCTTTGGACTTTCACAATAAGAGGATCACGTGAACATAGAGTCTCTGATAATGTGGAGTCACAACAGGTGTCAATCGACTATAACATTTAATCGGCTCATCCCATCATGATTAATCACAAGTTGAAAATTCTAGTATGAACGTATGTTTTGGGGGGAGATAAAACAAATACAGGTGTGGTGTTGTAATAAAGACATGTATGAAACACTGGTAAGAGACTTAACATGTATTTCTTTATTATGACACTTATCACTTAGCAACAACTGTATGAGCTTTGCAGGGTATATGCTTGTTTGGTGATGACATTAGTCATGGTTTAGTGCTGAGACAGTGAGGTAGTGATGGTCCTCAGTGATGGGCAGTGGTCTCCGGTCTACATAAGCAGTGATGTAGTGTAATGTAAAAATGAGAATTATTTTCCAAGAAAAGAAACAACGCAGTACCAAGCAGCAGAGATGGAGTACTTGAGTCCTGGACTCGGACTCGAGTGCCGATTTTCTGGACTCGACTCGGACTCGCGCACTGATTGACGCGACACGGACTTGGACTCGTGAATTCTCGCGCACGATGACTTGGACTCGGACTCATGAATTATCGCGTACGCTGACTTGGACTCGGACTCGTGAACTTTCCCCCCCACGATGACTCGGACTGGACTTGTACATTGACGCTCCGACTTGGACTCAGACTCGAGCAAATTTTCTCTGGTGTCTGATGTCCTCTATACTGGCGTGCATAGCCGCTGGAAGTCATTTTGCTCAGGGGGTGCTGCCAAAAGTGGGGAGGGGGCCGCTTAAAAAAAAAAGAAAAAAGGCGGTGCCGGGCTGGGCCCGGCTGTCAGCGATACGAGCCACATAAATTGTTTGTTAAAGGCGAGACACCGCAGGCAAAAACATTGTTTTTCATGCACTGGTCAATTTTGAGATGTTGTGCTATTTTGATTCCATAACATGTTTTCTTTCAGGCTTTTGGAAGGAAAACGTACAAAATACACATTTAAGTGTTTATTTTACTATAGTTTGTCTATTTGCGTCTGTAGATTTCTCCTAAATTCACCAAAAGTTAGCATTCTAACGTAACATAAAGTACCGCGACCGCTGTTTGCACCATGTCATCAGAGATATCGTTGGAAAGCTGTGTCTCTCCTGCACAATCTCATCAGATCCAAATATGGTCATTTCCTTTGTATCAGCAACCAATCGTGAAAGTACAAAAGGGTCTTAAACCAATAAACGAAATCTCATTGGCTGGTGTCAACTTCTGACAACGTGATTCGTTCAGATGCGTCACGTGGTGTGCTAAAACACTTCCTGGTTAGCTTTCCGCTAGAAATTTAAATCTCAAAGTTGCAAAAGAACGGCGAAAAAAACGTTCACAGAGAAGACAACAACAATTGTCACTTGCACAAAGCAAGGTTATACAAAAAACAAATGACCCCGAACATGAAATACCTTCACGGAGTGCGTCGAGGCGCAAGCTGTCATCCAAAGAACAGGAGGGTTTAGCTAGCACCTCACTGCAATCTTTAAAGGTCGTTTTCTCAAAATGAGTTTTTTCTCCTACTCTGAGTCCGAAATGTCCACTTCAGTTGCACTTACATACACCAAACCTTCCAGTTATATTCCTATCAATATTATGAAGGCTTTTACAGAAGGGTTTGTTCATATGTCATTCATAGCCTGGATTATATAAGATGTTATACCTAAAAACATGGCGAAAATTGATATTTTAGGGCTGTTGACAGTATTTTCTGATTTATGGAGTGATAAAAAGAGATATCCAAAATCCCTTCTGTAAAAGCCTTAGATACTAATATGACTACAAAATGAAACGAGAATTTTGAACCTTTATCCAAAGTTCAGATTTCGGTTCCTGAAATGTGTTAAAATATGCGCACATTTAATGAGATAATGGGTAATTTGCATATTCAGAAAACTTGTAATACAAGAAACAATTGCCTTATTGTAGGTCATTAACTGGAGAAATTTCTAGCTGATATCTTTAAGTTAAAAAAATTACCCTATTCACCTGGGGTGTCTCGCCTTACAACCCTGTCTCCTAAAAATTACGTTCCCACAGAACTAAACTGCATTCTCAATTACGTTTAGCGAGAAACGTATTTTCTCCCACGTTACGTTCGTTATGAACGTATCTCAAATACGTTTATTTTCTACATATCTTCTCGAAGCATATTTTCTCCCACGTTACGTTTCTTATGAACGTATCTTAAATACATTTATTTTCTACATATCTTTGCCATTTATTGTCTTGCTTATAATAATGATAATAGTCATTTATAAATATCATTTTAGAGCACACATTTGAAATCAGTAGGCGAGGCTGTAATTTCTCCAGCTGTTAGCAGAAAATAATAGTTTTTAACATGCCAAAAAGCTGCTGTGTCGTTTATTGCACCTCAAACATTAAAACAAATCCAGAGTTACGTGTTTCTGTACTTCCTCTAAGAAGAAAGGACAGTAACAGAAGATCTCTGTGATGCCAGATGTGGTGTTGTTAATGCACTATGATATCCGAAAAAAAATTCAGTTTAGGATGGCCGAAGACACTACACTACCCATAATCCCCAGCTATCGTTTGGGACTACAGTCCCGTTGACAAACCCCGTGATTAATCTTCAAGCTCTGTGATTGGATGATGGAGTGGCAGTGCGCCAAGGTTACGCCGAGCGTCAAGCTCTTTGAAATGGAACGAAACCACGGCTGACTATTCAAAACTGGATTTGAACGCCCCCCCCAGAAATACACATGCTGGCTATTGTGTTTCGCAACATGTTCTCTATGGCACGTCTCTACTGGGAATTGTAGTTTTAAAAGACGTTTTCGTTTTTCCAAAAATGAGAAGTTGACAGTATTAAACTGTGTACAGCCCTGGAGGTTTAGGCGATAGGAAACACATTGGTGTGTACACATTTAAAACATGTAATTACTAAATGGGTGAAAATCGCTTGTGTCCATAATGCGCAGCATTAATATATACCCACATGACAGCTCAATGTTACTTTGTAATTCTACTCCACTACAATTCAGAGGTTAACCTGGTATTTTTACTCCACTACATTTATTTTAGTTACTTTGCAGATTCTGATTAATGATGTGAAATATAAACAACCCTTAAAGCAGACTTTAGTTACACCTGAGTAACATTGAGGGAAGGTGATTGTCAAGTGCCAACAATCAGGAGAGATATTTGATAGTTGGTGCTTGAGAAGACTAAACATTTATCTGCAGATCTCTATAAAGTATATGAATTACTCGTTATTCTCTACTAATAGTTAATTAAAGACTGTATATTATGGCTATTTTGCACATCCTTTTCAAGATTTTCTAAGGTTTATTGACATATCATATACACAACTACGGTGTAGTTATGCAATGAATGAAACACTTGGGTCACAGGTTCCTCAACAGTGCATTACAAGACATCTATCAATATGTGTGTACCTCCACCATTAAACTGTCATATTCTGCACCTTTCTTATACTATCTACATACATAAGAGTATAATTAATGTGTATAATATCAGTTAAAATAAGTGCTTCAACATAGTTAACATTGCAGGAAAGCAATACATTAGACGTTAAGTACTTTGTCAGGCTTAATATTTATCTGTAGATAGATACCCCCAAAGCTTTTTTCTTATTTGAAAGAAGACCTTAACCTAAAGTATTCTTTAATGTGTTAATAAAGGTTAATTAGTTTGTCTGTTTTGCACATCCTCATATTAATATCTTTGTACATCCAGCACTAAACTGTTTTATTGTAGAGATCACTTACAGTATCTTCTTGATTGTTTTATATTCTATACTTCTATCATTGACCTTCTACTTTCCCCCTATGAAAGTATGTACTCTTAATATTTTTTTCATCAAATAACATTATTCAACAAAAATAACATTATTCAACAAAAATAATTCAATATTGTGCTTTAACCACTAGGCAGTGCACACAAGGTACACACAGCATACTAATAATACTTTTGTATTATTAGTGTAGGACACTTATGTATGTATAACATCTGAAGATGTGTAATTTTATTCATGTTTTTACATAGTTTTACAGGATATTGCTATACTATTTCTCATGTTTTACTTCTACACATTAATATCTGATTTGTAAAACATCACAGACAGAAAGGCATATCCGTAATTTAATGGTAAGCTATTGAAATTGTGATTCCATAGATGTGTCTCCCATCACCCAAATCCCCTGACTATTCTCTCAACTCAGTATTTACATTCTTATATTCAAAGAAAATCAGTAATATCTTTAAAAACTACAAGTCCTTTTCTATCAGCTGTGCACCGTTATGGTGTAAATATAACCTATCTACCAATTGGATCCAATATAAAAGTCAGCCGAATTACTATTGATACTGCAAGGAGACGTATTTTGTGAAAAGAAATGCAAGATGTTGTTTAATTGTTGATATATTTATGATCCACGTCGCATATTCAGTTTTGGCGGCAGTTCTTCCTGTTTGTCCAGAAGTCTTCTCATCAGGGCTCTATAAATAAAGAACTACGGCAGATGTGTAATATGTAATGCAGCCGAACCGTGTATTACAATGCCGTTATGTGATGACTTCCAAAGAGAAAAGCAAGAACACTCGGAATAAAGTATTATTTTAAAAAAATGTTTTCGGATATCATATCGCATTAACATCATATCCCAACATGCATTGCGGCTAAAATATCCAATCAACGAGCTTCAAGCTGAGGATCTTGGGTAATCTGTTCAGTGGGTTTGTGGTGTGTATCCTCAAAATGTCCCTTATAGACCTACGTCTGTTTCCGGTGACTTTATTTATGGCTAAAAAGCCCAAGATTATAGAATTAAACGAATAAATAAAAACAAGGATAATTGTGTGTTATTGTTGAGTAAATAACAGTGTGTTATTTAGAAAATAATAACAAATTAGAAGGAAAAAAAGATTAAAAAAAATACAGATTTCAGTATTTTGAGGCTCTAAACCCCATTTCTTTTCCTCACAGACGGGAAAAAAAGTCCGACATTATACGATTTTAAATAAAAACAAATAAATAAAAAGATAAAACACTGGCATGTAATTTACGTTAGAATAAATAGAATGGTTTTAAATAATAGATGAGAGTAAAATCTACGTCACTTTACAGCCCCGCCCACTTTTGGGGAAACCAACGCTGTCATTTGAACGGCGATCAAGCCTGAAGCCACAGAGCTCTTCTGTTACTGTCCTTTCTTCTTAGAGGAAGTACAGAAACACTGAACTCTGGATTTGTTTTAATGTTTGAGGTGCAATAAACGACACAGCAGCTTTTTGGCTGTTAAAACTATTATTTCCTGCCTCGCTCATGAGAGTAACAGCTGGAGAAATTACAGCCTCGCCTACTGATTTCAAATGTGTGCTCTAAAATGATATAAATGACTATTATCATTATTATAAGCAAGACAATAAATGGCAAAGATATGTAGAAAATAAACGTATTTAAGATACGTTCATAAACGTAACGTGGGAGAAAATATGTTTCGAGAAGATATGTAGAAAATAAACGTATTTGAGATACGTTCAAAACTAACGTAACGTGGGAGAAAATACGTTTCTGACTAAACGTAATTGAGAATGCAGTTTAGTTCTGTGGGAACGTAATTTTTAGGATACAGGGTTGCGCCTTAACTGTTTAATAAACCATTATAGACCTACATCATTTAGCAACAGCTGCACATGCCCACATGCTAACTATGGGTCTTACAAACCTACATAACATTACAAATAGTCAGAAAATATTATTTACAATATTAATAAAACTATGAATTCAATTTTAACTGATTGACAAGGCAAAACACAGCACCGCGGCAGCAGCATTAAAGGAAAATATCGTCTTACCTTGTGTTGGGGCTTCACAAAACTCCAAATGTAGCCTGGGGTGGCACTAATGAAGACCCTCATTAGAGCAGATACATCCACATTGTCCAACATGTTACTGTGGACATGCATCAAAGTCAGATGTGTCAGTCTCTTCTGTGTCATATTACTCTAGTTGTAGAGGTGGTGGGCTGAGGAGTAGCTGGTGGTCCACTCTTTTTATTGGGTTGTTTGTTGGAAAAAAAATCCAAAATCCTTTTTTGCGCCATTCTAGAAAGTTGTCACTCTGCAGTGTGTGTCGCGTCAATTACGTCACTCTCCCACGACCTACGACCTAGATGACTCGGATTTTATTTATTTGGAAAATAAATTCAAGCTACCTGACTGATACAAATATATACTATGACTGTTATATGCTACTGTATACAGCTAATTTTATTTTAAGTAAAATCATAACTATTTTATGTAGTTTAATCATTTTTATTTAGGTGGTCACTCAGTTTTTCTAATGTACACCACTCACCAACAGGGGGTGCTGCAGCACCCCCAGTACCCCTACTTCCCGCGGCTATGCTGGCGTGTGCACCTGTGAGGCGAGTTCACGTACTGGGCCCATACAAGGTATAAGGAGGTATAATATGTAAGAGTGTGTATGAGTTTGGGAATGAGGGAGTGAGAGAAAGAGAGAGAGAGAGAGAAAGAAAGATATGAGGCGAAAATTGCGACTTGCTGTAAACCAAATCTACTGTATATTGTTGTCTCTGTACACACACACTGTACATCCACACACACACACACACACACACACACACACACACACACACACACACACACACACACACACACACACACACACACACACACACACACACACACACACACACACATTTCTCAGCTGATACCACTCTTCCACATCCATACCAACACACCTACATCATATTAGTTGCATACATGTATTCCAATGGCTGTCAGGGCCCCATTATACAACAGGCAAAGAAACCAAGAAATGACAAGCATGTAATTCAATGGTAAAATGTCACATCTGGTCATATACAGTAAAAAGAACAAATGAACTATTTTCCTCCAATATAAAACCCTGACATTACAAAATGCATGATTTTATACCGGTATGGCGGAGAGATCAAAATATGTGGTTATAATGGGAGTGGATGGGACATTTTTGTCCGCGAGTGGCTAATGTGTGACTTTTTTGTTTAATCTGATTCTGTGCAAAAACTAATAATCCACCAAAATCAATGTTGTTGCTAATCTTTGACATATCCAAGACTGTGATAAAAAAAAAGCCGACCCCCCCAACATTCATTATATGGAAAATAACTGCCTTTTTGTGCATGTTTTTCATAGAAAACGCAAATTCATGTTTTCAAACTGGCAGTTTATGGGTTAAAATCCTGAACATAAGTTAACATTTGGTATTTTTGATCAGGACTGAAGTTGATTGAAAGATTTAACCCCAAAAAGTTTTAAAAAATATGAATCTGTTGTCATTTTAGAGCAGTTTTTGGAAGTGGACATTTTTGTCCCGAATGACTACTGTGTGACTTTTTTGTTCAATCTGATTTTGTGCAAAAACTAATAATGCAAAAAAATCCATTTTGTTGCTAATCTTTGACATATCCAAAACTGTTATAAAAAAAGGAGCCAGTCCCCAGATATGTATTTTTTGGAAAATAACTAATTTTCTCTGTTTTCATCATGAAAAAAAACAGCGGTTTCATGTATTCAAAATGGCATTTAAAGGGTTAAAATCCTGAAAATGATTACATTTTTGGTATTTTCTATTAGGGCGGAAGTTGCTTTAAAGATTTAACCCAAAAAGGTTGTGAAAAAAAGCTTTTAATATAATGTTTTTATCAAAGTCTTTTGCAGTGGACCTTTTTGTCTCGAATGACTAATTTGCGTAGTCCAATCGAATGATACCGGAGGATGTATAAATAAAGAAGAAAAGAGAAATCACAGGAAGACCAGGAGGGAGGAATTATGGGAGGAAGCAGGAGAGGAGTAACAGCAGAGAGCAAACCCAGCAGAAAATGAAGAACATCCTGAGTCAATGAAGCAGGAAATTATCATCAGTTTCCCTCCACAGGGATCCAACGGTGCTACTTTAGATTATTGAAGTTATCATTTCATGGACCTATTTGTTATCAACGCCTTTGTTAGCAACATAGAAATAAAGTCACTCTTAGAGAGTATTGTTGGATTGCACTGGCTCCTATGCGTTCTTCTTGCTGAGACACAGTTTTATATTTCCCTCGAGGGAACTCACGGCTGACTGAAGCATTGCAAAATAAAAAGGCCCAAACTCTGTTGTATTTGGAGACAAACATGGATGACAGACCACGGTTACTGCTCATCCAACTCAACCGTGTCCATTAAAACCTCTGCTGGGAAATCAGAGAGGGAACTGTGACAGCATCTGTTTGAGTTCCACAGCTGGACCGTGTCGGTGACTGCTTTATTTACAAAGTACAAATACTTTACGATGGGGAGCTATTTAACAATGGCTTCCATTTGTTTTCTCTGTGAAGTCGCAGTGAGTGCACTGGAGGTCAAATCTCATTGTCACCAGATCATATCATCTTTCTGCTGGTTTGAAGGGGGCATCTTGCTAAATGTGTGTTAGTCTCAGTATTTATCATGTCGCACTCTATGGCAAGCCACTTGAGTATTTATTCGATATCCTTGATATCAGACGGCAGCTGCCTACACTAGTTGGCTCTTTGATTTCACTTGTTAGATATATGGTCAAACTAGTTTGGCACTCTGCTTTACTAGTTAAATAAAACATTGCACTAATCACTCTTTTTCAGCAACTAGTGGCACTTTTGTCCGACTAGTTACTACGTATGTCTTACTAGTGACGCCAGGAGCAGCACTAGTAACGCCAAAGTCCCAACGTGTAAGCTTTTTGATGAACTAGTGGCCCTCTGACCGTACTAGTGACCCTAAAAGTCTTACAAGTTAACTAGTGCGCTGCAAAAGCTCTGACATGTTAACTAGTTACACAAAAGAAGCACAACTAGTTAACTAGTGGCATACATTTGTCTGCACTAGTTAACTAGTAGCACCCAGAATCACTCACTAGTTAACAAGTAAGGGCAAAAGGTTCACTAGTTAACTAGTTGACGCCTCTTTTGACCTTACTAGTTAACTAGTGGGGCTCAAAATGTCTACACGTTAACTAGTGAAGCCTTTGCCTTTTACTAGTTACCTAGTGAGATATGTTTACATTCGACTAGTGAACTAGTGAGGCTTAAAATGTTCACTAGTAGTACTAATGGATCGCAAAGGTGCACTAGTCACACTAATTGCACAGAATGCTAATGAGGAGGAGGGGAAAGAACGCATCGAGGTCTCCTATTGGCCCTAAGCCATAGAGCGCCACCCAGCCCAAATAGTTTCTTTAAGAGCTTAAATACACTGTTTTAAAATATGACCATATTTACAAAAATATAAAACAAAAGTATTTTTGTTATTATGATCAACAAGTGAAATCAAAGAGCCAACTAGTGTAGGCAGCTGCCATCTGATATCAAGGATATGGAATAAATACTCAAATGGCTGCCATAGCACTCTCATCTAAGACGACAGACACCTGATATATGGAAGTAAGTACTGTGGTGGAATTGAAACCAGTAGAAGCCAACCAATAATAATACAATTGTAAGGAAACATTTCCGCTATACTGAAAAAAAGATTTTTGAGATAAGACAGTCTTTTAAAGGATTTATTCTTGCAACAAGGAACAACGTTACATAGTGTAAAGCAGTCTGCAGCAAAGTACAAGAGTACAAGATTCTACACAAGGTTTACATTCACATTTTCACACAGCGAATACAAGAGGAGGGGTAAAGATGGACAAGAAAACATATAGGATTGTTTCTAACATATCTTCATGCAACAGGGAAACGTCATGTTAAAGTTTCTTCAACAGGGAGAAGGGGCCACCAATAAGAATACACAGACCCAACACTCTTTACAACTCCTGTGTAGGTTAGAAAATGGTTACTGGAAACTGTTAGCAATTGTACATCTAGAAGAATTATGTGTAAACCTTCAATGCTCTTGCAACATACAACAAGTTTCATAAGCATAACTAGAATGATAACATTTTCCATTTCAGTACACCTTCGTGTCATATTTGAAAGTGATGCATTAAAATGGAAATACCAAAGATAGCACTTAATGCTCATAAGATCTCCAAGGTGTTTAACCTTGATGAAAGATGGTGGAGAGGGAGGAGTGATGTCAGAGCCTGTGCTCCATCACTGCCACTCATGTACATCATGATGTCTGCAGATATATATTCATAATGCTAATTAAACAGCAAATGCATCATTAACCCAAACCAGAGCCTCTATCAGTGCCTGTACACTCACTCCTCCTGCAGTCTCTGGCAGATGGGACTCGGTGGGAACGTAGGAAGTGACTCACTGTGGTGGATGCACACATGACTGGTCAAGTGTAAAGCCAAATGAAAGCCCTTTATCACAACAATCTCAAATGCACTGAACATTGTAGATTGATGATATGTACTGAAGTGTAGAAATGTGTAATTGGGTAACCATGAAGTAAAGCTTCTCCTTGGCCAACGGACTGGTAATGGAAAACTGTCAGCAGATTTATAAAGACTGCATTAAGTTAAACTGCCGTTTCCACTCACACATACTGTACTGATACACAAGAGTTCTGATGTATGAGGACATTCAGTGGACACGTTCATTTTATGAACTGTAATCCTCCTCAGCAACACATGCCACTCCTTACAGTAAGTCAGATAAGATCTAATTTGCAACTCTACCATCACATCCACCCAATCTTTATACAGGTACTTATCAGTAGATATATTTAAAGTTATACAATTAGGGATTACAATCCTTGTTGAGAAAACGCCATCTGCAGCTATTCTGCCAGGAAGTGAACAGACTGAGGACAGCTGGGTATCTGTTCACAACCAACCTACTGCAGAGTGAGAGCATCCCTCCATCCTGCTGGGATCTGGCTGAGCACAGCACACACACAGCAGGACTCAGTTAACACAGGTGGGAACCTGCTATAGTGATCAAAGGCTGGAAGCATCAATGCTTCAACCATACGTTGCATTTCATGGGGCGGCTTTACAATAAATGCCACTGCATGTTTGGCTCGGTTCATGAGAAGCAACTGCAGAGAGTGTAGGGTTAGGATGAGGTGGAACGTTACCCAGTTCTAAAATGTTGTTTCCTGTTCATTCCCTGTGAGAGAAGGTTATTTGAATCAGATGGAGCGCAGACCTCTGCCACAGCCTGTGGTGCATTCACTTGCTCCTCTGATGTTCACACTTTCAGAGTTGGGAAGTCGTTCGGACTTTGCTGGGTTCATACGCTTTGAGTCTTAAAGAGGCCCTATTCTTCTTTTTGTGGTTTTCCCTCTCCTGTAGTGTATGCTATAGCTGTTATGTGCATGTAAATGGTCTATAAAGGCTAAAATCCCTGTTATGTCCAGAGGGTGTTTCTCTCACACACTCCACTTGTTTACTTCAGTAACATAGTGACATCATTATGTACGCTTTTGCTTCTATTGGCTAGCACTCCAACACATCATACGTGATAGGCTAAAGGGCGGGACATCTATAAGCGGTTGACCAATCACTACAGAGCCGGCCAGCTAACCAATCAGAGCAGACTGGGCTCTGGTTTCAGACATTAAAGAATGGAGACATGTCACAGGAAAGACACTAAATACTGATATACACCTGAACACCAGCAGGAGAGGACTCTTTAAAGTAGAGACACTACATACTGATATACCTGAACATCAGCAGGAGAGGACTCTTTAAAGTAGAGACACTACATACTGATATACACCTGAACATCAGCAGGAGAGGACTCTTTAAAGTAGAGACACTACATACTGATATACACCTGAACATCAGCAGGAGAGGACTCTTTAAAGTAGAGACACTACATACTGACATACACCTGAACATCAGCAGGAGAGGACTCTTTAAAGTAGAGACACTACATACTGATATACACCTGAACATCAGCAGGAGAGGACTCTTTAAAATAGAGACACTACATACTGATATACACCTGAACATCAGCAGGAGAGGACTCTTTAAAGTAGAGACACTACATACTGATATACACCTGAACATCAGCAGGAGAGGACTCTTTAAAGTAGAGACACTACATACTGATATACACCTGAACATCAGCAGGAGAGGACTCTTTAAAGTAGAGGCACTACATACTGATATAATAATAATAATAATGCATTACATCTTTTATTAGAGCGCTTTTACAGGTGCTCAAAGTGCTTTAGAATTACATATTACACATATTAGACATGTAAATGTCATTACTGTGGACATTACTGTGGACATTACCCACAGGAGCAAATGTGGGTTGCCCAAGGACACAACGGCCTGACGCAGTGGCGGCCGAGGTGGATTTCGAACTGGAGTTCACCAACGCCCCTTGATCTGATGATCAACGCTCTAACCACTGCGCCAAAACCGCCCGTATACATATACACCTGAAGATCAGCAGGAGAGGAGTCTTTAAAGTAGAGACACTACATACTGATATACCAACCCAGTCTCACGGCATTTTGTGTTATAGTCACAACATGTAATCTATTGATTCGTGTTCACCAACACGATTTTCTCCTTTTTTTCGTGACACACAGAACGATTTTAAAAGCAATGTATTTCTATTGGTAGTATGTTTGGTGCCTGCAGCACGTCTTTTTGTCCGGTCGGGTCTTGGAAGACCGGAAGCTGTGTGGTTCATAAAAACATGTTCTTACTCAATATCAAGCCACGATTATTGTTTTTATTTTAAATCGTATAATGTCGGACTTTTTTTGTTGTCTGTGAGGAAAATAAATGGGGCTCAGAGCCTCAATCTGTATTTTTAAAATCTTTTTTTCCTTCTAATTTGTTATTCTTTTCTAAATAACACACTATTATTTACTCAACAATAACACACAATTATCCTTGTTTTTATTTATTTGTTTAATTCCATAATCTCTGGCTTTTTTGGCGTCCGTCAGGAACTGAATTTCAAAATAAGAATAACCGGAAACATACGTAGGCCTATAAGGGACATTTCGAAAGGTTAGTCTGTTAGCTAATGTTTTTTTGTTTACTAAGCTGACATGAAGTACTGTTAATACCTTTACAGAAAATTCACTGCTCTTCTAGCTGACATTTAAAGGTATGGTAGGTAATTCACTTCAGAAGCACTTTTTGTTATATTCCATGGAATGCTCTTAACATCCCGATAGCAATGAATATATTAAATGCTTTGACAATAAATACATACAAAAAATTCATCTGTGGAAGCCGTGGCGCTGTAAAAAGCACGACCAATCATCTGAGCCGGCCCGGCTAAAATAACTGGATGGCCTACCTGCCTGTCAGCCTTCCATCTGTGCACAAGCTTATCTCGTGCCCTCATTGGTCATGTGCGCGTTCGTGTGTTGGAGGAGGGGCTCTGTAAGGAACTCTGAAGGAAGGGGCAGATTTTTTTCGTTTGTGTACTTTCAAATTCTAGCGCACTCGAGCTGGTTTCTCCATTCTTACCTACCTACCTTTAATAAATGCAGGCACATTTTTAGCGCCAATTCATACTAAATCAGTTGTCCCTCCCCCTGGTGCCAGGTCCAACCGATCCATCTTTAGGCTCAGCGGCCCTGTCCCCCCATAAGGCTGAACCTGAATCAGCTTTTCTCCCAACTGAAGGAGGTGAGCAGCATTGTGTTGAATGACATGCCACTTAACATATCTGAAGGGAGACTGGAATACAATATATATATATATATATATATATATATATAACAAAAAGCTAACATCTAATTAAAATTATACATTTCAAACACAGTATTTTCCCACATAGCCAATGATCTATATAAAACTAAAAACTGCTTTTAGTCTATTTAGGATGATGGACAGTTTGAAGCATTGAGTGATCAGTCTGTAAACAAAATGTTAATCACAGACATTTTGGTTATGATATTAATACTAATGTTATTATATTAAAGCAGGGGTGGGGAACCTCTGGCCCCCGGGCCGTATACGGACCGTTAGACCATTTGGTACGGCCCTCGAGGTAATTTATAAACAAAGTGGCCTGTGCCTGGTGGTGGGGCCCAATGTGATATATTTTCATGGGGTACACACAGCCATAATAACTTTGTATTATTAGTTTAGGACACTTATGTATAACATGGAGGCGTGTGGCGCAGTGGATAGAGCCTTGGTCTGGGGATCACAGGTTCAAATCCCACTGCAGTCAGCATGTCGTTGTGTCCCTGGGCAAGACACTTCACCCTAAATTGCTCCTGTGGGGATTGCCCACAGTATTGAGTATGTAAGTCGCTTTGGATAAAAGCGTCTAACAAGTAACATGTAATGTAATGTAATATCTGAAGATGTGTAGTTTTATTCAGTGCTTGAATTGGAATAGAAAAAGTGCCAGTACTCTAAATCAGCAACTGTTTCAAGTCAATTTATTTATACAGCCCAAAAACAAGTATTTGGCTCAAAGTCATAGTATATCCTAAATGCTGGTGGGTTTGTCTCCTTACTGTATATTTTAGAAAGGCTCACTGTACTTAAACAAAATGACTCGGGGTGCATCTGAGATTAGAGGGGGGGTAGTGGTAAAGTGCTATTTTTATAAGTGGGGAGTGGACCTGACACCCTCTAGGGGGGTCCGGGGGCATGCTCCCCCGGGAAGATTTTTTTTTAAATATTGAAGTTAGATGCATCAATCTGGTGCACTTTGAGAGCAACATGAAGAGATATATGGATACCTCTCAACATCCATATGAAACAACTGTAAACAGATTTACTTTTTCTTTATGGATATAAAAGAAAGTAAAGCCTGATTTTTTTTTAAATGTTGGACTTAAATGCATCAATCTGGTGCATTTTGAGGGGGAAATAAAGAGACTACACCCATATGAAACATAACTGTATACATTTAAATAATCATGAAATCATAAGTACATGGCCATAACCAATACATACCATATCCAATATGAAAAAACATTGAAACATATATTTATTTGTTTTTGGTTCATTTATAGTTGTGAGTGTGTTTGTGCTCCTGAATCAGTCTCTCCTGTCTCCCTCCTCTCCCTCCTCTCCTCCCTGCTCCTCTTTGAGGCAGCAGCAAAGACTAGTTTTAGCTCTCAACAAGTTTATCTTACCTTTTTTCACCTAGTTAACATTTTATTTGTATTATTCATGCAGATTTTACGAATCACTACCCCCTCAAATAGAAATATGTGTTTACATAAATGGTGACCGAACCGTTTGAGACCCACTGAGATAACTTAGACCAGGGGTGCCCAACCTTTTTTGAACCGAGAGCTACTTTTAAAGTTGCCAGTCTGCCGAGATCTACCAGTCCAAATAGAGAGGCGTAGCCATTACTGACAGCCGACTACCAGGTAAATACACACTTCTACTTGTATAAAACTGACCTTTGTACGATTAATACTTCATAAAATACTGCAGATCCTTTATCTTACCTCTTTCTAATCCACACACATACAAGTATTTAACTGAAGTTACACAACAGAGTTGTTGATACAGAGTTGGAGTTTATTCACACGTCACACTACAGTGGGTAATGTTTTCAAGAAACATTGAACAGTGCTGCCACATATGACACAGGAAAAAAAGAAAAGACTCTGAACCCTTTCTTTGCCATTATATAAAAATAGTGTTTCTACAAAAGTATAAATTAGGCTTACTAATAAGGCAACTCAGATCTGAAGCTACACAGGAATCTGCTGCCAAAGTGCAATAAAAAAGACAAAATTAATAGAATCAAACCCTTTTGTTGCATTTTATTAGAGTATAAAAATAAATGCCTTTAAAATAGGATGCAAGCAACACTAGTTTCTTAACCTGAATTGATGATAGACTATAATCAATTTAAGTTTGCATTCTTATACCATTTTGTACAATAATTATAATGAATAAGTTCAAACAAACTTACAGCTGATTAATATCGGTATCCAACTTGAGTTTTTATCAAAAACCTGTTGAAATGCTACTGTTATTTTTAGTGTCCCCAAAAAGCGCGTCGGCAGCCTCCAGGAATGCTTCGTTCACAACTTCGCCGTCTTTGAAAGACTTCATGTGTTTCGCAAGAACGTGACTGACACGATAAGATGCTATGGTAGCAGCCTTGCTCTTGTTGTTGGGCCTGGTGAAAATGGACTGCTGTGCATTTAGCGGTCCTTTCAGGCCCCTCCCCTTTTGGGAGCGTAGGGCAGAATTAGGAGGGAATTCCGTCTCGTAGCGTTTGTGCACTGTTTTGAAATGCCGCTCCTAAATTACCCTTCTTCGATAAAGCCACGCTCGCATTGCAGATGAGACAGATGTTTGGGCTTTTTTGCTTCTGCCATAATTGCGGTCTTGTGTGTGTGCGGACTGTCACTCCTGTTGCCACGGACAACGTCAGCGTAATAGTGCCCACTGCCCACCAGCCACGCCCCCACACATGGGGTCACGCCGGCCAATCACAACGCTTTGGTGCGTTCAAGTGCATTATTCTGGCACGGGAAGGTTATGTTATAGGACATTAACGATAAAACAGAATATTGTTATTCTATTTTTAGACACATCTCGCGATCGACTGGGAATCTCCTCGCGATCAACCGGTCGATCGCGATCGACTGGTTGGGCACCCCTGACTTAGACTAAGTTAACTATCTAAACACTCAGAGAGTAATTTACCTCACCTGAGCTGTAGTTATCAGCCTCTCAGTCTGACAGCAGAGGACTCTCCCTCCACCTTGTTGTTGAAACAGCTCCTTATATCCGTTAGCGCAGCTAGCTAGCACCAGATGCTAACAACAATACACGTAACCGGTGCACGCGCTTTCTCACTCGCTCGCGCCACACAGTGGCGGCTGGTGGAAAATATTTTTGGTGGGGCTGTTGATATAGTGAGTAAAAACATTTTTTTTGGGAGAAATGACCCCTTAAATTAGGACTTCTGGTGATGTAATGGCGCGTTTCCAGTGCAGCGCGGAGCTCGCTTTAATGCTGCGTTCAGACCGGACGCGATGCGAATATTCGCTTCGCTCTAAACGCTCCTATCGCTCTAGTCGCTCGAGTTTCACCGCGGCTGCCAGCTGTGTTTACTCGCATCATTCAAACAAGACGCACTGGCTCGGGAGCTACAACTACAACAAAATGAACATATTTTACCGTGATTAAATTGTAATACACGTTTCTAAATGATGCCGACGTAACAACATACTGATACCGGTTAGTAAAAACCATGAATTAATGCTTTGACAAGTCTGCAGACAGACGGCAGGCGAAAAACCTTTTAGAATGCTTGTTTTCTGAATGGAGCTTGGCTAAGCTAACGTTATATATGCTCCGACCGTCCACACTCACAACAACGGCCTCCAGACATAAATAAACCAGCGACTGTGTTCTCCATGACACAGACAGTCTGTGGTTTGTACTTGTTTAACTTTTGTCTAGTTTCTGAACAGATCGTATCTGTCCCCGGCTGTTTGAAGAGCAAGCATGGGAAACAAAAGATAGCATTTACCTGTTTGTATCCAGCTAGCCATGCCTTTCTGGTGTACCAGCTACGTGAGAAGCCTCGTTGATACGTTTTGTCTTTTTCACGAGCTTGCTGTGATGTATACAAATCGGGTTGGTCCGGTCCAAGGTCTTTAAGTATCAATTTATCTCCCAAACTTCTCCTTTCGAAAGGATTGGAGAGTAGGTCTTGCACGGAATTGGGTGCGGACCGAGGTCCGGCGACTCCACCTGCACACCATTCTCATCCAACTACTGCGTCACCTTGGTCACTCACGAGTCTAAAAAACAACTCACGTCAACGCACGTAAGCAACGTGAGCGCCAACGTGAGCGCCCTCCTGACCAAAATATTTGACGGCGCTGATTGGCTGAAATTATGTTTCGGCGCCACAGTTTACTATTGAGACTTTTTCAACGTGCTGGTTACTGCTGTTTGGCTCGGGGGCTCCGCCCGGTAATGATAAACTAATGCCATGGGCAAGGCCAGGCAGGAAACATGTGACTTATCAGTAACTTTAGACATCGTAACACCATTTTAAACGAGATTTTATTGTAGATTATACATTTTACTGATACCAATTGTATGATATTTACCTTGTTCATTAAAAATATAAAATATTAGGGCTGTCAAGTTAACGCGTTAACGCAAAAAAAAATTAACGCCACTAATTATTTTAACGCGATTAACGCATGTGTGTTTTTTTTCCTCGGCCGCCCCGTAGTTTCAGAGCGCATCCAGTTTAAAATACCATCTACAAGCTGATGCTGACAGCCCCGCTCCTGCCGCCCGCTTGTGGCAGACCACACTTCCACGCTCACCGGCAGGCACCGACTGGCTATTGGGAGGACCGGGAGGGTGTGTGTATGTGTGGCCCGAGCGAGCGAGAGAGAGACCTTACGTGCATTGTTGTTGTTAGCATCTGGTGCTAGCTAGCTGCGCTAACAGATATAAGGAGCTGTTTAAATGAAAACAGAGGAGCGACATTTCGCCACAACTGCGCCGAGCACTTGACTTTATGCAGGTAGCCAGACAGTGGGACATTGTACGAAAAGTCAGCACACTCAGCACGGATAGTGCGCGCAACATGATTGCAGCGTCCAGGCAGCTCCCGTTCGAGCATATGCCTTGAGTTGCACATAGCTCCAACGATCCAACACACACACACACACACACACACACACACACACACACACACACACACACACACACACACACACACACACACACACACCATTTGTATTGTATTATTGTATGAGAGAGGTTCCAGGTTGAATTGAGGCGAATATTTGTAATGTTCAGAGGTTGTTGTGTTTAATATTCATGAGAATATTTGTCATTGTTCAAATGATAAACATTAGCATAAAGCATATTTGTCCACTCATATGTTGATAAGAGTATTAAAAACTTGAAAAATATTCCTCTAAGGTACATTTAGAACAGATCAAAAATGTGCGATTAATTTGCGATTAATCGCGATTAACTATGGACAATCATGCGATTAATCGCGATTAAATATTTTAATCGACTGACAGCCCTATAAAATATATATCTTTTAGAATTTTTTTTTTTTTAAATATATTTTTTTTAATTTAATATTTTTTTTTACATATTTTTTTGTATGTGGGAAGAGGTGGGGCGGCGCCCCTTGCGCCCCTATGGGCCGGCCGCCACTGGTGCCACACATACACTAACACACACCCTCCCGAGCTTGAATGACACACAGAGAGCAATCGAGGGCATTAGTATGATCTGTATGAAAGTGGCCATGTCGGCAGGCCACATCATGTAGACAGCCAGTCACCCTCTGTGAGCCAGAGTCAGACCCACATTTGCACAGCGTTGCGTTCACAATACATACAAATTAAAAAAAATCCTCAGGCCAGCAGGCCACTTAACAGGCCAGGCCATCAGGAAACCTCCCGGTCCTCCCGATGGCCAGTCCGGGCCGTCATGACGTGCCGGCGGCGGCTGAGTACCGGCATTTTACTGAGTACCGGCACCTTGCCGGTACTCAGTAAGAAGCGCCGGTACCACATGGGTAAAAATCAGAAGTGCCGGTACTGCGTACCGGTGAGTACCGGCCCAATTCAAGCACTGGTTTTATTCATGTTTTCACATACAGGATTTACAGGATATTGCTATATTATTTCACGTTTCATGTTTTACTTCTAATATCTGATTTGTAAAAAATCACAGACAGAAATGTATATCCGTCATTTAATGGTAAGCTATTGAAATTCTGAATCCATAGATGTGTCTCCCATCACCCAAAACCCCTGACTATTCTTTCAACTCAGTATTTACATTTTTATATTCAAAGAAAATCAGCAATATCTTTCCTTTTATATCAGCTGTGCACCGTTATGGTGTAAATATAACCTATCTACCAATTGGATCAAATATAAAAGTCAGCCGAATTAGTATTGATACTGCAAGGGGACGTATTGTGTGAAGAGAAATTGAATATGTTGTTTAATTGCTGATATATTTATGATCCATGTCACGTATTCAGTTTTCGTGTTAGTTCTTCCAGTTTGTCTAGAAGTCTTCTAATCAGGACTCTACAGCATAAGTAGAGAAATACGGCAGATGTGTAATATTTAATGCAGCCGAACTGTGTATTACAATGCCGTTATGTGATGACTTTCAAAGAGACAAGCAAGCACACTCGGAATGAAGTATTCCGTTTTTTATAAATGTTTTTCGGATTTCATATCGCATAAACACCATATCCCAACGTGCATTGCGGCTAAACAATCCAATCACCGAGCTTTTAGCTGAGGATCTTGGGTAATCAGTTCAGTGGGTGTGTGGTGTGTGGTGTGTATCGCAATGATGCTCGAAATGTCCCTTATAGGCCTACGTCTGTTTCCGGTGACTTTATTTTGAAATTCAGTTCCTGAGGAACGGCTAAAAAGCCCGAGATGATAGATTTAAACGAATAAATAAAAACAAGGATAATTGTGTGTTATTGTTGAGTAAATAACAGTGTGTTATTTAGAAAAAAATAACAAATTAGAAGGAAAAACAGATTTAAAAAATACAGATTTCAGTATTCATTTATTTTCCTCACAGACGGCAAAAAAAGTCCGACATTATAGGATTTAAATAAAAACAATAATCGTGGCTTGATATTGAGTAAGAACAAGTTTTTATGAACCACACAGCTTCCGGTCTTCCAAGACCCGACCGGACAAAAATACGTGTTGCAGGCACGAAACATACTACCAATAGAAATACATTGCTTTTAAAATCGTTCTGTGTGTCACGAAAAAAAGGGGAAAATCGTGTTGGTGAACACGAATCAATAGATTAAATGTTGTGACTATAACACGAAATGCCGTGAGACTGGGTTGGTCTGCGTTGCTAGTGCTCGAGGCTAACGGTGCTCTGGAGCACTGCCATCACTCGTTGTTCGGGACTCCTCCTCGCTAGTCACAACGGCATCTAGAACAGCATACATGACTTGTTAATTCCACAAACTACTGCAGCACAATACTAAATAGCAACAACAACTCTAGAAAACTGGACGTAAACAATGGTACATATGGTGTTAGCAAACAATAGCTCTAGCTAATGCTATCTGAGCTAACCATAGCTCAGGGGCTCCATAAAAGCAAGGGTTGTCGAACATAAATGTAAGTATAAAATAGGCTTGTCTGTTAGAAGTGAGCTTTACAATAGATAGGGACACAACGCTTTCAAGCAAAGAACAGAGCGTTAGCAAAAACGTACCATTGCCGTGTCCAGGCGTCGTTTCGCGTTGCACCGTCAAGCTCCCGCTGTATTTTTTCATCTGCAACGAGGTGGAATAACGTCTGTACCTCGTCAAACGACCACAGCGTTTTTTTGTTGTTGCTGCCATTTCTTTATGGATTTGTAGCTTGTCTGTTTTAAAAATGGTGCGACGCTTGGGGACTGTCTCGCGCAACAATTGTGACGATTCTCTCTGACCAATCAGCAGTCGAGAGTGTTTATGTCACTAGTTTAGCATATTCAGCCAGGTTGTTGGCCCGGTAAGAACCTCGATTTTGGAGGGCCAGAAAAAAAGTGAAAAAGTACCCCTTAGCCGGAACTACCCTTAGTGGAAAAGCAAAAAAAAGGGGGCCGGGCCAAACTAAGTCGGGCTAAGTCGCGCTACGTGCTGCAGTGGAAAAGCGCCATTAGTGTTTCTGACTCATTATGTTTCTTGAATGATATCAGGGAGGTGGTGGAGTGTTAAAACCTGCAAAGTCTCTCAGCGGTGGGCTTAAACACCATTGATGATTTACCGTATTTATTTTTTTCAGCAACAAACAACTGATCATTGTTTTTCACTTCCCTTATTTGTCTCTTCACTGAAAAAACTGAAATTCTGACCTTTATAAAATGTTTTATGTCAACAGATTTCACATAACTGTATTAGGTTAGTTGAAGCAATATTATACATTTTAAATAAAGAATTACATTTCATTAATGTCAATGTTTAATTTTAAGTGTGTATTTATTTAGTACGTATATGAAAAATAGAACTCAATTTAAATCAATGTGCACTTACTGAAATGAAAAACTGGCAGATGATTAAATGTCTTTCTCAATAATATATTAGTGACAATATGTTACCAATACAGACGTGCAATACACCCTCATGCAATTCACGCTTTATTTTCTTCAAATAAAGGAATTCTGATCTTTCTAAATGAAACCGTTATCACTATTGTTTATCATGCACCCTCCTGGAAAACAGAACATCAAACACAGACTGTTAAATTGACAGACATAAAGCATGTATCTGCATTTATTAATCTCTGTGAAACTAAAGCACATACCTGTTCTTATGAGCGACCGAGGCAGACTATACAAATGTAGGGTTTGCAAAACAACAAGCTCACAGAATGGCTTCAGCCTCCTTTTCACTTTACCATCAAATGTGTGAAAAAGCTGAACGTTCTGATTTATGGCACTGCAACCCCCCTGCCTGCAGCAGACTGCCACATGTTGTAAATCACACGTCTTGCATATGCCTCATGTCCCATAAGTCTCATATACCTTGATGTCTATTAGCATTGATCATTTAGCTTTATGGGAGCTGACAAATACCACAGCTTGATAGGTAATGTGTCTTTTAAATGTCAATGATGGCACTTATGTTAAGGCCTGTAAAGAGCCAGATGATGAGTGATGCTGCTGACCTGGGGGCAGGAAACCCCACTGAAGCTCAGCTGTGTGTCAGGTCAGGCTCCAGCTCTTACATATAGACACGTGCATTCTTCAAGCATCTGGACTACCTATGTTGTAAATGCATTATCTTTTGAATTTACACACAACATCTATTGTCTGTCCGTCCTGGGAGGGGGATCCTCCTCTGTTGCTCCCCCCGAGGTTTCTTCAATGTTTCCCCCATAACTGTGGGGTTTCTTTTGGAGTTTCTTCTGGTCCGATGTGAGGGTGCAAGGACAGAGGGTGTTGTATTCATATTCTGTACATACAGTACTGTAAAGTCCACTGAGGCAAATAAAAAAATGTTGATATTTGGCTGTTAACGTTTGATTGATTGACTGAGCTCTCAATGTGCCTTTTTTGTAACTAAAATACAGTAACGCATTGCATGGGTGTAACTTTGGTTTGAGAAGTGGGGGGGACACAAAACAGGTGGTCCTCCGCAATGAAACATTGTTCTCGATTTAATTCCATTTCCTGCCTTTCTACAAATATATATTAGGGACTATAGTGTTAACAAATCCAAGAAAAATGTGTAGTGTATATAATGAGTGTGCAAACTTATCTATCTATGAACCTGTTTTATTTGTGATGACCTCACATCCTATAGGGGGGTCCGGGGGCATGCACCCCCGGTAAGATTTGTTTTCTCTAAATTTAAGTTAAAGGCATCAATCTGGTGCACAAATTAAGAGATGTATGGATACAGCTCTCAACACTCATATGAAACAGAACTGTATATATTTCAATACTCCAAAAACCATTAGAATATGCTCACAACCAATAACACATCATTGATATACTCCTCTCTCCTATCTTGATCTTACCTAGTCTGCATTCTTTCTTTTTATTTATGCATATTTTACTAATCACTCCCCTTTCAAACTGTGTTTTTAATTTTTTACTGACATTGGAATTATTTTTTAACTTATTTTGAACAACTATATTAAATAGATGGAAATATTTGTTTAGACCAAACCGTTTGAGACCCACTGAGATAACTTAGACTAAAGTTTACAATATAATCACTCAGCGAGTCCTTTACCTCCCTGAGCAACACACTCTCACTCCATAATCGTCCAGGAGCGACGTTTGGTCAGTGTCCGTGGCGTGCAGTTGTGACGCTCCTAGGCTCCTTCAGCTTCATAAAGGGACGCAAATAGCTTTCAACTGATTGCAATGTATTCCCATCTGCGGCGGGATTTGACGCTCATGGAAGCACGGCATTCGTTTGTGTCGGCTGCCCTTAAAGGCAATGTGAGCGTCCATTCTCATTGGATAACGGAGAATTGTACACCCGGAAGTAAGTATTCCCCTTACTGTCGATTGATTTTACAGTGTTATCTGGACTACTCATCGACTAAAAAACACCAGATTATCCTTGTTAATTACACAACATTGATTGGTTTAAATTGTGTGCAATGCTTTTGTATTTTTCCCCTTCGATTCGGAGAAACAAATATTTTTTCGGAGTAAAGGATGGCAGAAGACACTACAGTACCCAGAATCCCCAGCTATCGTTTGGACTACACCATGTGCTCTGTTTGACAAACCCCGTTTTTGTTCACCATTCATTCCAATGGCTGG
This sequence comes from Pogonophryne albipinna, assembly GCA_028583405.1. Classification (NCBI taxonomy): domain Eukaryota; kingdom Metazoa; phylum Chordata; class Actinopteri; order Perciformes; family Artedidraconidae; genus Pogonophryne; species Pogonophryne albipinna. Next base: position 41,045,309 of record CM053252.1, read on the forward strand.
CGTCTATGTCACATGATCTTCAAATTTCTCCCTGCAGAAAAAAAAAACATGGCCGAACTTCGTTTTATTCTCGGTGGAAAATGCCTATTTTAAAGTTAGTTTGGCCATTAAAATGCGTTTTGATGTCATTTGATGCGAGAAATATGAGTTGTTATTTCAGATTATGTGTGCAGTGGATGTACATGATCTTTAGTTTGCTAGTTATTACGAAGATTACTTCAGGAAATTGCGTCCATAGAACGTTTTCATTGTTACCAAGGTGGTTGCTAGGGACGCTGCTATCGATATTATTTCTGTTATGTTGTGTAACTGTTTAATGGTGTTATCTTTATTGCTGCCCCCTTCCCCGTCAATGTATAGTGTTGGTCCACAGCGCAAACATATTAGTTTAACAAAATCCGCATCTAAAGATAGCCTACGTTATTTTCCCCTGTGCAATTCCAGTCTCACATCTCACAGCACATCGTCATTAACAAATACCGGAAACAGACCGAAAACATTTACAAAAAATAAAATAATACTTTATTCCGAGTGTGCATGCTTTTCTCTTTGAAAGTCATCACATAACGGCATTGTAATACACGGTTCGGCTGCATTAAATATTACATATCTGCCGTAGTTCTGTATTTATAGAGCCCTGATGAGAAGACTTCTAGACAAACATGAGGAACTGAAAACGTGACGTGGATCATAAATATATCAGCCATTAAACAACATCTTACATTTCTTTTCACACAATACGTCTCCTTGCAGTATCAACACTAATTCGGCTGACTTTTATATTTGATCCAATTGGTAGATAGGCTGTATTTACACCATAAAGGTGCACAGCTGATATAAAGGGACACCTAGTGGTTAAAGCATGTTATTGAATTTCATTATTTTTATTATTAGATATTAATAGGATCCCTATAAAGTATATTCATTACTCGTTTTTCTCTACTAATAGTTAATTAAAGACTGTATAATGACTAGTTTGCACATCCCTTTCAAGATTTCAAGATTTTCTAAGGTTTATTGACATATCATATAGGCCTACACAACTATGGTGTAGTTATGCAATGAATGAAAAACTTGGGTCGCAGGTTCCTCAATAGTGCATTACAAGACATCTATCAATATGTGTGCATACCTCCAGCAATGTTAACTATGTTGAAGCACTTATTTTAACTGATATTATACATAATGTATTATACTCTTATAAGATGTATGTAGATATTTCATCTCCGGCCTTGTCAGGTATTGAACAATCAATAAATAAAGAACACAGAATTGTTAAATATAAAACACAGAATTTGTGTGATTATACTAAATGATTTACAAATAAACACCACTGCATATTTACAACTGTTACACATGCTGATGTAACGCAAATGTTTCCAACTTGGGATCAATAAAGTATATCTTATCTTAAGCTGATCGATGGCTACTGCCATATTTTCAAAATTTGCCTCTGAACCTTGACAAGTGCATGTTTCAGGCTTATCAATTCATGTAATATTATGTAATGTTATCAATTAACAACAGGGGTCACAAACATAAGACCAGCTGTTAAATAAAGCTCTTCTGACCTTAGCTGGCATGTGTGTATATATATTAATGCTGCCCATTATGGGCACAAGCAATTTTCACCCATTTATTAATTATATGTTTTAAATTTGAGTGTTTCCTATCCCCTAAACCTCCAGGGATGTACACAGTTTAATACTGGTAACTTCTTATTATGGGAAATACGAAAACGTCTTTTAAAACTACAACTCCCAGTAGAGACGTGCCATAGATAGGGAACATGTTGCGAAACAGAATAGCCAGCATGTGTAGTTCTGGGGACGGGGTGGGGGACGCGGTGGACCCGTTCAAATCCAGTTTTGGACAGTCTGCCGTGGTTCCATCCCATTTCAAGTGCTGTTCGAGGCTCGGCGTAACCCTCGGAGCACACTCTCCAATCACAGAGCTTGAGGACTATCACGGGGTTTGTCAAACAGAGCACATGGTGTAGTCCAAACGATAGCTGGGGATTCTGGGTAGTGTAGTGTCTTCTGCCATCCTTTACTCCGAAAAAATATTTGTTTCTCCGAATCGAAGGGGAAAAATACAAAAGCATTGCACACAATTTAAACCAATCAATGTTGTGTAATTAACAAGGATAATCTGGTGTTTTTTAGTCGATGAGTAGTGCAGATATCACTGTAAAATCAATCGACAGTAAGGGGAATACTTACTTCCGGGTGTACAATTCTCCGTTATCCAATGAGAATGGACGCTCACATTGCCTTTAAGGGCAGCCGACACAAACGAATGCCGTACTTCCATGAGCGTCAAATCCCGCCGCAGATGGGAATACATTGCAATCAGTTGAAAGCTATTTGCGTCCCTTTATGAAGTTGAAGGAGCCTAGGAGCGTCACAACTGCACGCCACGGACATTGACCAAACGTCGCTCCTGGACGATTATGGAGTGAGAGTGTGTTGCCCTGAGCTGACGTTATCTCAGTCCGACAGGAGAGGACTCTCCCTCTCCTTATTGTTGAAACAGCTTCTAATCTCCGTTAGCTCCGAGCTAGCACCAGATGCTAACAACAACCCCTGTAACTCTCTCTGTCTCTCTGTCGCTCTCTCTCACACAAAATGCGCTCCTGCCACACACACAGACGCTCCTCCGTGACGATGACCACTTGCGTAAAAAAAAACACATTTTAAAAGTGGGGGGGACACAAACGGGATTTTGAAAAGTGGAGGGGACATGTCCCCCCTGTCCCCAGTGGAAATTACGCCCATGACGCATTGACAGACAGAGAGGAGATGCTGTAATATCTGTATAAGGTAAATAGCAAATATCAGTGTGAGATGATTTGTAGGTGTTAACATCTTCCTATACTCTGCTATTATACTGCAATAATATTAAGGCAACTACGGTTTCTGGTAGTTTGTTCCAGTTATTTGGAGCATAATAACTGAACGCTGCTTCTCCATGTTTAGTTCTGACTCTGGGGACAGAAAGCTGACCAGTCCCAGAAGTAGAGGAAGAGGGATGAAGTGTGTTCTATCTCACACAGGCTCCTCCCTCTACTGGACTCTATGGGTACTACTCTCATCAATGATACGCGAGCATTCACACACTGAAGTATAAACGTAGCCGGCCACTCAGGGCGAGCCTACCTGAATGCGCGTGCTACACCTCCTGACTGTCATCCTTTTCCCTTCAGCGAGCAGGACAACACCTGACAGAGAAAAGTAAAATGTTTGAAAGAAGAAGAAAGAAGTTCTTCATACCTCCATGGAGTCACCACTTCTAGAGACCCGCGCCTGTCCTTCGTGCCCTGCTTAATAGCGGGCGCCGATCCCCACCACCTCTGCTTCGAGTGTTCGGGGGACCAGGATATGGCCAAGGCGGGGCCATTCACGTTCGCCATTCCAGCGGGGCGGATGGCTCCGTTTACCGGGGAGGATGACGAGGACTTCTCGTTGGCGGGCACTTCCGGGTCCGGCGTCCATGGAAGTCTACCGCCCAGGTCTGTCCAGCAGGACTTCCCCTGGTGATGACCATGGCGGCAGAGCGTGTAGGGCTACCGCTCCCCCACCACTGCCGCCGAAACCGGTGAGCCGCCTCCGCCAGGGGTTCTACGGCCCGGTCCGCCCGGCGCAGCCAGCCTTTGTTGCGCCCCCGTTGCCAGATATCTGGCAGTGTGTGGAGGCGTCGTGGCGACAGCCACTGAAGGCGTCTCGCTGATTGCTCTTCCGCAAGATGCCCCCACCTTACCGGATCAGAGCGATTATTTGGCCGCAGCATCGGCCAAATTAATATCCTGGTCCACGGTGTGGCCGCCGCTGCTTGCCGTGTGATGTCCCTGGCCACAGTGGAATCACGCCGCGTGGCACTTTCCAAATAAAGACCGTGATGATATCCTGGGAGCCCCCGTGTCTACGGAAGGGCTCTTTGGATCGATTTCCTCGGTCACGTGGATGAGGAAAAGTCGCAGCTTGGCCGTATGCTGCTTCTTGCTCATCCTCACCCCTAGATTCCACCGGGTCCGTCTGCGGCGCGTTACGGCTGCACCGCGGTTTTGGTCCGGCCTCCTCTGGCGTCATACCCTACCGGGCGCGTTTCAGAAGCATTTCAGAAGCGGAGCGTCTTGCCTGCCGGCACGCAGTTTTTGTTGAGTTGGGCATATTTCCTGGACTGGCTACTTTGTACAGACAAAGTTAATAATAATTGTAATATCCCAGTTATAAACGACATGAATCAAAGATGTGTTGCTGCATTTTAGTGGTAAATAAATGCATTCATCATCATAATTATTCTATATAATTTACACAGTGCCTGTAAACCGGAGGACAACAGACTACCATTCGGCTACTCCCTGTCCCCACGCACGTTCAGCAAATGTGTGACAACAGCGCTTCAGCCATGGCATGAGGTTTTTTTTTTTATCTCAACAAACTCGTAGTCATGAGCAGTCCCATACCTCACCAGCAGGTGGGGTATCTGGGGATTTTTATCAATGCAGACCCCTTCGAGAAGGAGGAGTACGCCCCCATCGAGAGTGAGGTGTACGCCCCATTGAGAAGGAGGGCAGGCTACGTGCCACTCTGTCAGAGGACAGACAGACGTGGTGCGAGGAAGGGAGTCTAGAGCCTCTGTCCGTTATATTGGGCTCTATTCTATCCTAGCTATAGCTACTGGTGGACAAGGGGCTTGCTCATGCCACAGTCAAGGTGTATGCAGCAGCTATCTCGTCCTGTTATGCGGGATTTGGCGGCAGACCAGTCTTTAGCCAACCGCTTATGAAGCGTTTTTTGCAGGGGATCAGGAGACAGCGTCCAGTGGTGCATGTCTCCACCCCGCAATGGGAACTGCCATTGGTGCTCGAGGCTTTGGTTACAGAACCGTTTGAGCCTCTGGAGCTCTCCTCCCTGTAGGCGCTATCATTGAGAGAGAAATAAGCAAAAAGAAACAGCTTTGCTGCTTGCTTTAACTTCTGCCAGGAAAGTATGCAAACCAACCGCTCTATCGGTGCACCCGAGTTGCCTTCTGGTTCGTGGTGACCGTAGCAGGGCGACACTCAGACCGAACCCCTCCTCTGTTCCCAAGAACCTAAGGAGTTCTTCCAGGTCGAGGGTTATACAGCTAGACGGCTTTAGTCGTCCACCTATGAACGGCGGCGTCTTGGTCTACGCCAGGCCCGTTCATAAGTATCTCTTGGAGAGCCTTCCCCACTACGGTCCATGCACACTCTACACGAGGTAAGCTTGTGTGAGTGTGGGGGACATGGTTCTCCCCATGCTCCTTAGGGACCTGGGAAACGTAGTGCGCAGTGTATAGTCACTTGCTCTGGCACCTGCAGGGTGGAGCTATGGGCTTATTCAGACCAATTAGGCTCTACCCAGCCAATTAAGCTGCAGCCCCGACTTCCCCACGGTCACAACTGGATGATAGGAAGTTGGGGTGCGGTGGCTGTTAACCAAAGGCCGGTCAGGGGCAGTGTGTTGGGTCGATGTTGTAGGGCGACAGGGAGTTTATCCATCGGGGCTCTACCCACTGTACCCATAGAGTCCAGTAGAAGGCGGAGCCTGTGTGAGATAGAATGGGGGGGTTACGTATTGTAACCCTAGTTATATAAGCACAGGCGGAGCCCTCTACCTAGGGGGTCTTTCCTATGCCACTCGCTGAAGAGGGTGAAGGATGACAGTCAGAAGGTGTAGCTGCCTTATATGCACACGCATTCAGGTAGGCTCGCCCTGATTGGCCAGCTACGTTTATACAACTTCAGTGTGTGAACGCTCGCGTATCATTGATGAAAGTAGTACCCATAGACGCCTCTTCATTTGAGCAAGTTTGGTGCTTTAATTAGGCGTTTTATAGATGATAACGTGTTGAAACTTCCGAATGCTGACAGTTTTGGGTGAGAAAGTGCCATCCTTATCAAAAAATCACATTCTTAAACAACTAATTAAGTGGATAACGATAAAATGTAGAATATGGTTTTAAACCTTCTCTATTATCACATGTCATTTATTTTTCAGCTCCTGACAAATAAAAAAAAGATTATCACTGTTGGGACGTTAGAAGGACTGAGCCGCGGCATCACTTCATTAAGGTCACCTCCTGTCACAAGGTGTCTAATACTTGCATAAAAATCTATTAATTTAAATATCATGTTTTATAAGGACTTGGTTGAAGCCAGTGAACAATAGTGGTCCTGGTTAAATATGGAAACAGTCAAAGCTTCCTCGAAGCTTGTGGTTAAAGTAACCTCTTCACTGTTTATTGAATACTTCTGTCTAAAGCTATCTCTGGTGTGAACCTTCTTCCCATGATGTACGTAATGTCAGGATGTAGAACGCAACCCTAACAGCAAATACTTCTTTCTGGCACAGCAAATATTTGTATACAAACATAAATCTATTACAAAAATGAACATTCTTTTTCCTCCTTCTTCTCCCCACTCCTACCACAAATGATAGCAGTTTAATAGTCATATATTTGTGGTATTTAGTGTGAGCTGATTAATCGTCCTCCTCTCCTAACAGCTTATCTCCCACTGCCTTCTGAGATGTGGTTGGGCTGTTGTCTGCAAAGTGCTGATGTAACCAAAGTGTTTTTCAGCCTGCTCCTCCTCTCCTATCTTCCTTCCTCCTCATCAGCATATTTCATTTCTCATTCAAGATCATCCATGATAATATTTGGCAACAAACCTGTCTTTTAAACCTCAGAGTGAACCAGTCTCTCCCATCTCTGCTGTTGTTATTTCACCGCTCCATCATAAGCAGTTTTTCTAACAGTGTCATGGTTGTCAGGGACTTAATGCCTCCTGATACCCTGCTGTCTTTTCTGCTTTCATCTCATTGAGTTGCTCTAAAGCAGGTTTCTCACCTCCAGAATATTGCAGAGAAGTACAGGCTGCAAATAAATCCCAGACTGTAGCTCCATATGTCTCAGAGGGAGTTCAACCTAAATACCTAACGTCATGAATAATGCATGGTGCAGTGGGAGGAGGAAGCTCCTCTGGTCCTTCCCTAAATATATATGTAGACAAAATAACCCACACTATGTTCAGCAGTGTTGGGCAAGTTACTTCCAAAATGTAATATATTACATATTACTGTCTTTTGAAAGTAATAAGTTACATTACAATATTACTGTCTCTGAAATGTAATGAGTTACACTACTTTTTAGTTACTTTTTAGTTACTTTCACCAAAATAACCGCAAAAGAATGGCTAGGTATTTTAAATGCTAAAATGTAGTTTAGTGCAGCTCATTATACATCCAGTGTGTAGGCCCTTAAGGCTACTAACAACTTGTATTACACGGCTTAGTTGAATACTCGATTCTTTGTTAATCCAGTACAGACCACTGTCAAGGACTATAATGAAGGTTGCTAAGGAGGATCAAGAAAGAGAAAGGAAAAGAGGTTAAAAGATGGAGCGCTGGACGTCAGATAAATCACCAGAAGAAGGCAGACAGGAAGTAAACACTAACAGGACACGGAATGGACTCAGGGTGCCTCTGAGATTACAGGGGGCGCAGCAGTAGTAGGTTTACATGAGCAATAGTGGCCGGCAACAGCAATGAAAAATAGCATTGATGGTCCCCAATGAACAGATTATGGCATTTGTTATGTTTTGAAACCAAGCAAGTGAGAACATTTCAAGTGAGTTAAAAGTGCAATCCTGAAATATCTCATATAGTCCAAAGTGGACTGTGGCAAAGAAAAGCACAAAAGCTTCAAAACTGTACTGATAAAACAAATGAGAACATATTGTAAATCAAGGCACATATTATTTAAACCAGCTCATGGTTTGAAATGGCAAACATTGAAAAGCAAAAGTATTATTAAAACCATACTAAATCATCACTTTGGTCCCATCATATACTCTGGGAAGAGAACATTTACTGTGCTTGAAAACTGGTATCACATCATGTGAAGTTGACTTTGTGACCTGGAGAACATTTCAGCTGCAACATTAGCTTGTTGATAAGCTTGGGATATGAGATCTTTCTGTAGCCATTCGTGGTGAAGGCATCTGTGCTATTGTATGCATTATGTTTGACCCAACATTTCTACAGGCATGGCAGAATATGGCACTATTTTACATGAATATTCTAGCCCTTGTCTATTTTTATACCACGAGCTGCAAAATGACCGACTAACCCCACTGTACAGGCGGGTACTTGTTTAGATATACCTGGGCAGGCTCTGTTTTGCCGTGGTATCCTGGCACCTGCGGGCCGCAGAGGGGCGGCGTAGTTTCAGGCGACGAAGACTGCTGCTCCGGGGTTGAGGGCGGCGAGTCAGGCGGGAGTAAGCTAGTGTCCACAACGGAGGGTAACGTGATGTCCCCATCCGACCTGTTGCTACTGTCTGCAGTAGATGCAGTGTTGCTGGCGTTTAGTGATGGTTGCTTTAACCATTTTCGTATAAATGATTATCCACAGATGTGTGTCACTGCTGTGGAAGCACTTTGGAAATGATGCACGCGCAGCGGAGCAGGTCACGCGCACCTGACACAATTTGTTGTTTGTATTTGTCGCTCCGTTCTCTTTTTTGAATAGAGGGTGCATAACATTCAACTGCCCCGAAGATCCCGACGCGAAGCCTGAAGGGTAAACACACCAGGTTTACTAATCTACCCGCACAATTTGTCTGGTGTCGGAATGTCTCGCTATGTTAGTACATTCTTAAAAAACAAAACACCATTTAATTTCGGGTTAAAATGTGTTGTAACTGCGTTACTGAGCATTGTAACGGGTAATATATTACCCACATTTCATTAGTAATGCGTTACATTACTTCGTTACAGCAAAAAGTAATATATTACTGTTACACCCAACACTGATGTTCAGTATCCCTCCTAATGACATCAAAACCCAGTGGCGGCTGGTGGAAAATATTTTTGGTGGGGCTGTTGATATAGTGAGTAAAAAAATGTTTTTTGGGAGAAATGACTCCTTAAATTAGGACTTCTGGTGATGTAATGGCGCGTTTCCAGTGCAGCGCGGAGCTCCCTTTAAGCGTGCCGAGCCGTGCGGGGCCCGTTTTTGGTTGCGTTTCCACTTGGCCTGGTACCGGCTAGCGGGTCCTAATTCACAGTTTTTCTGGCCCCATAAAATCGTGGTTCTAGGGCCAGGAACAACCAGGCTGAGTCGGGCTGAGTATGCTAAACTAGAGAGAGAATCGCTGGCAAGGGGGCTACAACTACAACAAGATGAACATATTTTACCGTGATTTAATTGTAATACACGTTTCTAAATGATGCCGACGTAACAACATACTGATACCGGTTAGTAAAAACCATGAATTAACGCTTTGACAAGTCTGCAGACAGACGGCAGGCGAAAAACCCTTTTAAAATGCGTATTTTCTAAATGGAGCTTGGCTAAGCTAACGTTATGCTCCGACCGTCCACACTCACAACAACGGCCTACAGACATAAATAAACCAGCGACTGTATTCTCCATGACAGACAGTCTGTGGTTTGTACTTGTTTAACTTTTGTCTAGTTTCTGAACAGATCGTATCTGTCCCCGGCTGTTTGAAGAGCAAGCATGGGAAACAAAAGACAGCATTTACCTGTTTGCATCCAGCTAGCCATGCCTTTCTGGTGTACCAGCTACGTGAGAAGCCTCGTTGATACGTTTTGTCTTTTTCACGAGCTTGCTGCGATATATACAAATCGGGTTGGTCCGGTCCAAGGTCTTTAAGCAACAGTTTATCTCCCAAACTTCTCCTTTCGAAAGGATTGGAGAGTAGCTCTTGCACGGAATTGGGTGCGGACCGAGGTCCGGCGACTCCACCTGCACACGAAGCCATTCTCAGCCATTGGGCGCCAACGTGAGCGCCCTCGTGACCAAAATATTTGACGGCGCTGATTGGCTGAAATTATGTTTCGGCGGCACAGTTTACTATTGAGACTTTTGCAACGTGCTGGTTGCTGCTGTTTGGCTCGGGGGCTCCTTGCACGGCGCCCGGTAATGATAAACTAATGCCACGGGCAAGGCCAGGCAGGAAACATGTGACTTATCAGTAACTTTAGACATCTTAACACAATTTTAAACGAGATTTTATCGTAGATTATACATTTTACTGATACAAATTGTATGATATTTACCTTGTTCATTAAAAATAAAAATATAAAATATATATTTTTTTTTAATATTTTTTTTTTATTTAAATATTTTGTTTTGTATGTGGGAAGAGGTGGGGCGGCGCCCCTAGCGCCCCTATGGGCCGGCCGCCACTGTCTAAACCTTATATTGCCATTTGACAGTAATGGATTTGCAATGTCCCCAGGACCCTCTTAAATGAGCAGCTGTCAGCTTCACAAAACCTCTAAATGCTTTAACTTAGGTATTATTGTCTTTAGAGGTTATTTGCATTACAAAGATTTAAAATAATAGCCTTGTAAATAAAAAGATATTTTCATTGAAATATTTACTTTGATAAACTAGGAAATGTGGAATTAATAGTTCCACTGATTTATCATAAACTGTTTCAAACTAGTGTTAAGAAATTAAACTGGTCATTATTCTCTCTATTGATATTTATGTGAAAACATCCCTTTCTCTATTTATTAAAGTGTCTCGCCATCTTAAAAGATTACATTTCAACAAATCATAATTATTTTAATTATATAATATAATAGTAATAACTTATATTTGCCCAATTCTAACAGATTATTCGAATAAACATAAACACTGTCCCTTCTATCTGTCTTTCAAAGAGCAGCCTTCAATAACTTGACTGACAAATGGTGCAACTCCATCACTGTGCAGCTTCATCTGTCATTCACTCAGTGACATACTTTGTGTTGTATAGGGGTGTCGTCTGCTTTATTGCTATAGCCAAATATTTGACAGTTGATTCAAGATGAAAAGCAAACAGCATCCTCCTGGGGTGAAAGCCAGTGGTGAAAAAAGTGTTCACGGGCCTCATTTATAAAGCCGTGCGTAGGATTGACGTGGGAAGGTTGCTTACGGAGGACAAAGCAAATAAATACGCAGACATTTTCCCATTCATAAAAGACTGCGTACCGGCGCAGGACTTGCGTACAGCACATCCTACGCCGGTTTCCCTTTATAAATCACAATCGACTCGAAATGCGGCGTAGCTTTTGCGGGCTTCACGTAACGCCCATATTTGCCTATAAATAGTCAAAGAAACGCCCATTCATTAATTCTGACTGACTTTATGAAGAAGATCGCAGGAAATGACGACAGAACAGCTAAAAAAGACATCTCACACCATGTCAGATTTTGGTTATTTTGGGGAGGTTGAGATAAATCATATTGTTTGGTGGATGCAGTTTGAACCAGAGTAGCAGCATGGAGGTCGGATCGTCACCAAAATAAATAAATAAGTGGTTCGAAAAAGGTTCATGACAAAAACAATACACATAGCCTTCCTCAGGCAGTGTGTTTGTACCGGGGACAGGAGACCCCCCCCTTGATGAGAAACTGTAAGAAATGATCGGGGAATCCCTCCGGAGTGGAGTCATGACGACTGGATCTGAATTATGTTTTTGTATTTGGTGGTTTGTGTCCCAGCTGTCAATCAGCAACTATATATCCATAATCCACCAGTTAAAGGAAATACAACTAATGTGTTATATTAGCTGTACAATTGACCACATGGTGTTCTTAGCTTCCATACCTCCTGTGTTTTACGAGCGACTTATCAAGTCTTGGCGAAGGCATAAAACATGATTAAACGTGATAGTATATGAAACCATGCTCGTATCTACAACCTATAGAAATGCAAAACGGCGTCAGTTTAAAGTAATTCTGTCCTCATGCTTACCACATAACTTATGAGAAAACATTTCTTAACAAGAGAACATCATCGAGGGGTGATCAATAATATTTCTGTATTTATTTATTTCTCCAAGTTATGTGTGTGTGTGCACTGAGGAGTCTCAAACAGGCGTTTGTTAAATCATTTTAAGATCAGCTTTAATCAATGTTTGAAAATGAATTCTTCATATGATAAATGAGAGGTAACATTTTATTCATGGTATTATTTCCACATATTTCTCTCCATTCTTCCTTCTGCCAACCGTGTCGCTGTTTCTCGTCTCTCCCGGTTTTGTGCGTACCACGTACGGATGGGTTAGAGTTTGCGTGGAGGACCGCACATTTTCCCGTCAAGTTTGTTTTTTATAAATCGCAAACATTGCGTAGAAACTGGCGTACGCCATCTTTTGAGCGTACGCACCGTTTATAAATGAGGCCCCAGGTCTTCCCTCTATAAGTAAAATAAATATTCATTTGAGTAACATTTATTCGTATGTCACAACATATCAGTGTCAGCATTTACTTAAAAACCAACAGTATAAGTGTTCATTATGCAGATAATTATCCACTGGTCAAGGAGACCCTGCTACATGTCAATCAGAGCCCTTGTCCTGTGAACACCTCACTACATCGAAAAAAGGTTTCATTTGAATGAGGTGTCATGTCAGCCGCAGCCTGTGAGATGTGTCATGCTGGTCAAACTTTACCATCCAGAGAATCAGACTCTGAGCCTCAACCTCGTGTTCAGTGTCAGTCAAATCACTTCTGTGAGACATGGAACTGCTCTTTAGAGGAGTGTGTGCTCCAGCTGCTGAACACCAGAATTATTAAAGAGGATTTGTGCTCCCTTGTTTGCTTTGGAGTGTAGTTGCTGCTGCAGCTCCTCCACAGATACACTGGGTCTGTTGCACATTCATTGTAATGCAAATAAATTGTGTTTGTCTTGTTTAATTAATTTGATAGATAGCAGCAATAATGGTGAGGGGAAGGTTTGCATTTCAAATAGCTCACAGTAAACGTGTGTAGCATTATTGAAAAGGAGATTTAACTCAAAGTAATTGTTTTTATGTTCTTTTATTCCCTCTTGACAAAGCAACATGGTTTAAACAAGCAATGTTTTTTTACGAAAAGAAAAACATTAAAGAACTCACTCAGCAGTTTTGCTCCAAACGGACCAAAGTAACTGGATGGCCTACCTGCCTGTCAGTCTTCCATCTGTGCACAAACTTATCTCGTGCCCTCATTGGTCATGTGCACGTTCGTGTGTGTTGGAGGAGGGGCTCTGTATTTTCAAATTCTAGCGCACTCGAGCTGGTTTCTCCAAAATGACCTACCCCACCTTTAATGGAGATAACGGCTGCTCAAGGCTGGGCATCTGCGTCAGAGGGCGAAAGATGACATGCTTCCCCAACATGCAGTTTGTTTTATTAATTGACGCACACACACACACACACACACACACACACACACACACACACACACACACACACACACACACACACACACACACACACACACACACACACACACACACACACACACACACACACACACACACACACACACACACACACACACACACACACACACACACACACACACACACACACACACACACACACACACAGTGTCCTCACTCCTCATAAACACACCATTGGCTTTCTGGGATTACATTTTCAGTAAAGACACACGCATGCTGTGTCCTGATAATTCCTCTTTGTAAATACACTAAATCTGTGTTGAAACCAGCTGGAAAGCTTAATAATAATATCTGAATAAGGGTTCCATAAAGTTGCATTATGGTGTGTTCAAAGTCTGTAAATATGAGTATTGCGGCAGGTAAATTATAACTTAATCATGATTTATTCAAACTTCATCTTGTAGAATGTTGTGGTTCTGTGAACTTCAACAGCAACACTGCGTTCACATGCAGCATGAATTCCACTTCCTCACAGGCTCTCTCTGATTCTCTCTTCTTTACTCTCTTTTCCTCTTTCATCTGTCTCCCTTCCTATCCCCCTCTCTGGAATATCATTTGCCTTTTTCATTTGACAGAGAGATGCAGAGGTACCGCCCTTCAGCTCCACTCCCCTGGCTTCCTCTGTCATCTTCTTCCTCCTCCTCTTCCTCCCCCTCCTCCTGTCTCTTCCGGCTACTTTATGATACCTCTCCCCGGTCAAATGTGTTAATGTGCAGAATTGATAGGAATGCAGAGTAATGCTATTATTTCTGAACTCTGTCACTCTATTTATAGCAATAAAATAACTGACCGTTTTATAATGAAAACTAACCGATGACTAGAAGCAGTTACCTCTCACATCGAGGCAAAATCAAATAGATAGTTATAGGAGAGAGGTCGATCAACCTCTCATAGGACTGACAGACAGAGTTTAGATAAATGCCAGTGATGATAACAATGCTTCACTCATTTCAGAAAACAGAATCTTTCTTCAATAGAAATCAAAGCTACCTTGATGGAGATGATCACACGTTTGTATTTATGTTTCAGTAACTGTGGAGTGCCTCTTCAGAAGCAACACATGTATATGTGAAAGATGAAATGACATCAGCGTGCAGAGCAGAGAGAGATGGATGGTAAGCAGGTTGGGAATAGACTGATAGGAAAAGAGATGGGAGAGGACAAGAGGGCGAATGAGGAAGAGGAAGAAAGAGGTCAGGACAACAACACATCAACACAGTGTAATTAGGAGAGAGAGAGAGGGCGAGCGAGAATTACATACAACCAGAGCTTGATTAGAGAGGGGGGGATGAAAGAGGGGTATTGAAGTTGAACACGATTAGAAATAAAATGAGAGAGAGGGAGGGAGAGAATGAAACGACGAGTGTGTGAACACAGGAGTGTGAAAAGAAAGAGAGAGGAGGAGTTGTATTCCTCATGTAGAACAGGAGCGGGGATACACTGAGAGAAGCCACTGCAGCGTGCTGTTCTCCTCCAGCGCAGCACTCCTCAGTCTGCATGAGGAACATCCAACACCAGTGTGTGAGAGGACTGGATGGATACTGTGATACAATGTGATTCTTTTTTTGTTATGTTATATACAGTACCCTTAATCGTCCCACAGAGGGGAAATGTACATTCTGCATTTGAACCATCCTAGTGTTAGGAGCAGTGGGCTGCCATTATGTACGGAGCCCGGGGGGAAAATACAAGTTCAATATACTTTATTCTGAAAAAACTAAAATGTTGCATGATAGGACACCTTTAAGTAAAGTGAATGAATACAGGAGTTTCTATTTTCGTTATGTTTACAGTGGCGACTGGTCATTAGGGGCAGGTGGGGCACAGCCCCACCTAGTGTCAGCAGAAAGTATTACAAATAATGATTACAACAAAATGCAAAAAATAAATTATAAAATATATTTTAAGATCATGTTTAATCATCTGATTCATCTGTACATTGCTGTTTTAGTCTGTGTTCTTCTAATTAGTGTCTACAGTGTGTGCCTATTGAGCTGTTTAGAGCCATGTGGGACAAAACCCGATCCTGCCCCTCCCTCTCACTGTCTAAGTGAGCGGTGACTGTAAAAACTACACTGCGCATGCTCAGAATATTTTCCTATTTAATGTGTGTTGCAAAAAAATAATGACCATAGGGGCATAGTGCTGCCATCCCCACCATACGTCATCTCACATCATTCAGAGCTGATTGGCTGTGAGTACGTGTGCCGCGAAAAGTGTGGTGTGTGAAGAGGAGACGAGAGAGCTGCAGTGAGGCGTCCTAAAACCCGGAAGTAAGCTGCGCATGGCTTCCCTCCACAAAAAAGCAATGAGATTTCTCCATAGGATTTTAGAAAATAGCTCCAAATAAGGTCTGTGGGAAACGTAGCTGTTAGATAAATGCACGTTTTGTTCGGCCGGATAATATCCACATGTCTACCCTACTTTTATCATTTTCTAATCATAAATCTATTGATTAGATTAGATTTATGATAGACTTTTGAAACTACAAGAAGATAAGGAGGACTTTTACAAAAAAGTAATAGAGATTTTTGTCCAGAAGGATAGGCAAATGGACTTAATCTTCAAGTCAAGATAAGACTGCAATTTTATTGAAAATGGGATCTTACTAAGAGAGAACAATTCAATATTTAAATGATAAAATTACATTTTTTGGGTATCCTTCTGTTGAACTGTCTGTTTAAAATTAATTGAAGCATCAGACTAAAAAAGCTTTTGAAAATAATATTATATTTTGATTTAGGTCAAGATATAATATGTGTAAACCTGAAGAGTCAGTGCCAGTGCCTCAGCAGCCATGAACCTCACTGCAGAAGCTTATATATAGACATCTAAGTTTTTTGTGCCCCACCACTTTTGTACATATAAAAACGCCACTGTATGTTTATTTACTTGTTTCTTCAGGTTTTCCCTTTAATTTGTATACTATTGCTGAACCTAACTCAAATACAGAGTTTTAAATGTTGATCGCATCACTTTATATAAACATTTTCTTTCAATTCAGCTCAAATCAATCCTTCATTAAACTCGAAAGGTTTACTTGAGGTTGCCATCCTTTACAGTAACAATCGACAGACTGGTAAAACGGAGCAGCAAGATAAAATACACGGCGACAGAATGTTAAAGTGAGTGTAGGCCTCATGTCTGTGGAAGTAGTTCTTATTGGAACAACACTTTCCCATCCTTGATGTGAGGATACCCGATCCACTTTATTTATAAAGCACATTTTAAAAACAGAGGGTTTGCCAAAGTACTTCACAATGAACATAACATTATAATAAAATATAATATTACACGCCCAGGGTTTAACAGGTTAAGTGATTTAAAAACAAACAATAGAATCTTAAAATGAACTCTAAAATGGACAGGAAGCCAGTGGAGGGAAGCCAGAATAGGTGTGATGTGCTCATGCTTGCGTGTTCCTGTAAGCAGATGAGCCACAGCGTTTTGTCCCAGCTGCAGGCGTGCCAGCGAAGTCTTATTTAGGCCGGCATAAAGTGCATTACAGTAATCTAAACGAGTAGAAACAAAGGCATGAATTACACGCTCAAAGTCTAAAAAGGATAAAACCGGTTTGATTTTGGACAGGAGCCTCAAGTGATCAAAACTGGACTCAACCACAGAGTTGATCTGTTTATCTCATTTAAAAGCACTGTTGATTTTGACGCCAAGATTAGTGACCATGGGTTTTGCATACTGTTGCAGGGAACCCAGGTCTATGGAATCACCATTTGGTCCAAACACAATGACCTCCGTTTTGCTCTCATTTATATTTTAAAAGTTTAGCGCCATCCAGGCCTTTATGTCATTAAGACAGTCAACCAGGGGCATCAGAGAGCTAGTGTTTTTCTTAGGGGTAGATATAATTGGGAGTCGTCCGCATAAAGGTGGTAGGAAACGCCATGTTTTCTAAAAATCAGTCCAAGGGGGAGAAGGTATAAAGAAAATAAAATGGGCCCCAAAATAGAATCTTGGGGAACTCCACAGGATAGGGGGGCAGAAGAAGAGGATGTAAAGTCACCAAGCCTAACAGAGAAAGATCTCTGGGACAGATAGGACCTGAGCCATTCTAAGGCAGCGCCCCTGATACCCACACAGTGCTCTAGACCAGAGATAAGGATGGAGTGGTCAATCGTATCAAAGGCAGCTGTGAGGTCTAAGAGCATAAGGATGGCAGAGTCACGAGAGTCTGTAGTGACCAGGAGGTCATTGAACACTCTTAGAAGGCAGACTCAGTACTGTGAAGTGCTTTAAAACCGGTCTGAAAAATATCAAAAATATTGTGTGCATGTATAAAAGACTGCAGCTGTAAGAGTACGGTTTTCTCCAAAAATGTTGAAATAAAAGGAAGCTTCGAGATGGATCTGTAATTTGAGAAGACAGAAGTGTCCAGATTCTTTTTTTGTAATCGGGGGTGCCACAACCGCTTGTTTGAAATAAACTGGCACAGAACCGGACTCTAGGCTGCTATTTATAATTCTATGGACATTAGGTCCAATAGTGTCCCATACCTCTTTAAAAAGTGGAGGAGGGACTGGGTCTGTGGGACAAGATGAGGGTTTTAATTGAGCAACAATGTCACTAAGAGATGACAACGACACAGATCCAAACTGCTGGAAGACAGCAGTGCATGTGATGTCAATGGAGGGGTCAAAAGAGGGTGGTGAGATACTGGCTCTAATAGTGGAGATCTTTGTCTATAAAATAGCAGAATGTTTCACATACCTCAGTTGAAGCTTCAATACAAGTGGATAAAGGAGAGTTTAACATAGCATCAATGGTTTTAAAAAGAACACGAGGTTTGTTTAAATTACTTGAAATAATATCAGAAAAATAGCTCATCTTTTCAGCTTTTACAGTGCTCTGATACTTTCTCCAACTCTCTTTTAAAATGTCAAGACTTACATGAAGCTTTTCCTTCTTCCACGTGCGCTCAGCCTGCCGGCACTCACGCCTGGCAGCACGAGTGATGTCATTGAGCCAGGGTTCAGATTTTGCTCTGGGGCGCATGAGTTTCAGGGGAGCAACAATGTCAAGAGCTCCAGTGCAGGAAGAGAGAAAGGCTGAGGTTAATTGCTCAGTGTCCATGGAGTCAGAGGACATAGTATCAGACTGG
Source organism: Pogonophryne albipinna (assembly GCA_028583405.1). Taxonomy (NCBI): domain Eukaryota; kingdom Metazoa; phylum Chordata; class Actinopteri; order Perciformes; family Artedidraconidae; genus Pogonophryne; species Pogonophryne albipinna. The sequence goes on from CM053252.1 coordinate 41,063,697, forward strand.
GCTAAGTTTACAAAGGCAGGGGAGAAACTAGCAGCAGTGGAAGGTTTCATCATACGACCGTGACGGACAGGAGTACATGATTTAAGACTATGACAGGGCAGAATAAAATCAAATAGCACAGGCAGGTGATCTGATAAAGCTGCATCACACACATTTACATTTGAAATGGGCAGACCATGGGATAAGACTAGGTCTAATGTGTGCCCATGATCTTGCGTGGGGCCAGAGACATGTTACGCGTTACAGTAATATATTACTTTTTGCTGTAACGAAGTAATGTAACGCATTACTAATGAAATGTGGGTAATATATTACCCGTTACAATGCTCAGTAACGCAGTTACAACACATTTTAACCCGAAATTAAATGGTGTTTTGTTTTTTAAGAATGTACTAACATAGCGAGACATTCCGACACCAGACAAATTGTGCGGGTAGATTAGTAAACCTGGTGTGTTTACCCTTCAGGCTTCGCGTCGGGATCTTCGGGGCAGTTGAATGTTATGCACCCTCTATTCAAAAAAGAGAACGGAGCGAAAAATACAAACAACAAATTGTGTCAGGTGCGCGTGACCTGCTCCGCTGCGCGTGCATCATTTCCAAAGTGCTTCCACAGCAGTGACACACATCTGTGGATAATCATTTATACGAAAATGGTTAAAGCAACCATCACTAAACGCCAGCAACACTGCGTCTACTGCAGACAGTAGCAACAGGTCAGATGGGGACATCACGTTACCCTCCGTTGTGGACACTAGCTTACTCTTACGATACCCTTATAGATGTCATTCTAACAAATGCAGCTCATAAGTATGTGTCTGTTGGTGTTTTTCCTAATGATATCAGCGACCATTGCACTATTGCTTGCGTTAGGAGCACTAAGTTGCCCAAAGCCAAGGGCCTTATCGTGCTCAGGCGCTGCTTCAAACACTTCACTGAGCAGGCTTTCCTACACGATCTGGCGGAGGTTAAATGGCACTTCATAGCGTTAATTCCATCTGTCGATGCTGACGTCCAATTTGTTATTGATCACTTTTTATCGATTATTAATAGACATGCCCCCCTTAGAAAATTCAGAGTTAAGAATAGGAACACTCCATGGTTTACTAGAGAACTATCTGATCTCATTCATGATCGAAATAAGCAATGGTCCTTAGCTAGAAAGTCTAACACTATTGATGACTGGCTTCTTTTTCGTGTCCTCAGAAATAAATGTTCAGCCCTTATTAAAAAAGCTAAAGCTGATTACTATCTGAGCTTAACCACTGATTGTTTTAATGACCATTCTAAGTTCTGGAAAACAATTAAATCACTTCAGAACAAGAAGGTTTCTAGTTTCCCAAAAAAACTGAAGGTCAGTGATTCTTTTATTTCAGATTCAGATGGTATGGCTAATGCTTTCAATGCTCACTTCAAAAAGGCTGGTCACATTTTTGATGAGCAAAGTCATGACTCTCTAAATGGTCGTACTCACAGCCCTAGTCAAGAGATGAACTCCCCTGTTTTTGATTTAGCTTATTTCTCGGTCTCTGAAGTCTTACAGGGTTTGCAATCAATTGATCCTAAAAAGTCTGCCGGGCCTGACGGCCTCGACCCGTTCTTTTTAAAAATTGCAGCTCAGATTATAGCACAACCAGTAACTGATATTTTTAATCTCTCCCTGTCCACTCACACACTGCCAGCTGTGTGGAAGCAAGCTCTGGTATCGCCCCTCTTGAAAGCTGGTGATCCCACGGAGTTAAATAACTATTGTCCTATCTCAAATCTTTCTGCGTTATCAAAGATTTTTGTATTTTTGACCTGGCCAAAGCATTTGACACTGTAGATCACCACATTATGTCTAATGTTATGTTGATGTCTCGTTTCGGTCATAATGCCTTTTGCTGGTTTCAGAGTTATCTAACCGACCGTACTCAATGCGTCAGGTTGGGTAGTACTGTCTCTGACCCTGTCACCTTGAAGAAGGGAGTTCCACAGGGCTCTATTTTGGAGCCTTTGCTCTTTTTATTATATGTAAACAATATTTGTAATCAGATGCAATTTTCTACCTATCATATGTATGCTGATGACACTATTGTATACTCATGTGCTCCTTCTCTGGATATGGCCGTTTCCAATTTAAAATCTGATTTTATCACGCTGCAGCATGCACTTCTTGATTCCAAACTGCTTTTGAACAGTAAGAAAACCAAAGCAATGCTTTTTGCTCCCAAGTCAGCATCCTCTTGCCTCTCCACTGACACCCTTGATGGCATCGCTGTTGAGTTTGTCGATACCTACAAATATCTTGGTTTTTGGTTGGACAGTAATCTCAACTTCAAACACCATATTGAAGTTCTAACTAAGAAATTGAAATTCACTCTTGGTTTCTTTTACAGACTTAAATGTTGTTTTTCAACTTCATCCCGTAAAAGGTTGGTCTCTGGCTTATTCCTGTCCCAGCTGGACTGCGGTGATACCATCTATAGATTTGCCTGTCCCACTGTGTTGGCCAAACTTGACCCACTCTACCATGCTGCACTGCGTTATATATCAAATGCACCCTATAGGACTCATCATTGCAAACTGTATAGCCTAACTGGATGGTCCTCACTTACTATGCGTAGGATGCAGCATTGGTTTTTATTAATGTATAAAGCCATTTTAGGTAAGCTTCCACTGTACATATGTGCCAGATTTGCTCCAGTTTGTGACTCTTACAACCTCAGATCCAGTGCCTGGATACGGTTCCAGGTTCCTGCTGTGCGGACTGAGGCTGGGAAAAGGAGTCTTTTTTATTATGGTCCTTGGTCTTGGAATGACCTTCAATCACGCCTCAAACTGAGGGCACTTGTCTCAGTAGCATGTTTTAAATTGAAGTTGTCTGAAGTCCTTACCACTAGCTGCTCTTGCAGTAATAAGTAGTGCACCTTTCTTACTGTCCTAATGTGCACAATGTAGTGACTGCTTTTTTGTCTTTTGTTTTCTTAGTTATGTTCTCTGTATTTTATATGTGTGTGTTATGTGTAACGTTGCTGCCTTCTTGGCCAGGTCAGCATTGCAAATGAGATTCTATCTCAATGCTTTTATCTGGTTAAATAAAGGTTAAATAAAAATAAAAATTGTTTAAAAAACTCCCGCCTGACTCGCCCCCGGAGCAGCAGTCTTCGTCAGGAGCCAGGATACCACGGCAAAACAGAGCCTGCCCAGGTATATCTAAACAAGTACCCGCCTGTACAGTGGGGTAAGGCGGTCATTTTGCAGCTCGTGGCATAAAAATAGATAATGGAATATTCATGTAAAATAGTGCCATATTCTGCCATGCCTGTAGAAATGTTGGGTCAAACATAATGCATACAATAGCACAGATGCCTTCACCACGAATGGCTACAGAAAGATCTCATATCCCAAGCTTATCAACAAGCTAATGTTGCAGCTGAAATGTTCTCCAGGTCACAAAGTCAACCTCACAGGAAGATGTGATACCAGTTTTCAAGCACAGTAAATATTCTCTTCCCAGAGTATATGATGGGACCAAAGTGATGATTTAGTATGGTTTTAATAATACTTTTGCTTTTCAATGTTTGCCATTTCAAACCATGAGCTGGTTTAAATAATATGTGCCTTGATTTACAATATGTTCTCATTTGTTTTATCAGTACAGTTTTGAAGCTGTTGTGCTTTTCTTTGCCACAGTCCACTTTGGACTATATGAGATATTTCAGGATTGCACTTTTAACTCACTTGAAATGTTCTCACTTGCTTGGTTTCAAAACATAACAAATGCCATAATCTGTTCATTGGGGACCATCAATGCTATTTTTCATTGCTGTTGCCGGCCACTATTGCTCATGTAAACCTACTACTGCTGCGCCCCCTGTAATCTCAGAGGCACCCTGAATCATTTTGTTCTGGACCCGGGCCTGTACACGGCCATATACTAAACAAACTACAGAGCCCATTCCGTGTCCTGTTAGTGTTTACTTCCTCTCTACCTTCTTCTGGTGATTTATCTGACGTCTAGCGCTCCGTCTTTTAACCTCTTTTCCTTTCTCTTTCTTGATCCTCCTTAGCAACCTTCATTATAGTCCTTGACAGTGGTCTGTACTGTATTAACAAAGAATCGAGTATTCAACTCAGCCGTGTAATACAAGTTGTTAGTAGCCTTAAGGGCCTACACAGTTGTTATGCTATACCACATTGCCCTTCACTGGATGTATAATGAGCTGCACTAAACTACATTTTAGCATTTAAAATAACTAGCCATTCTTTTGCGGTTATTTTGGTGAAAGTAACTAAAAAGTAACTAAAGTAGTGTAACTCATTACATTTCAGAGACAGTAATATTGTAATGTAACTTATTACTTTCAAAAGAGAGTAATAAGTAATATATTACATTTTGAAAGTAACTTGCCCAACACTGACAACATCAAGAAAGTCTTTAGCTAGTGGCTTAGAGATACAACAGGCATGCACATTAAAATCCCCGACAATTAAAACGCTGTCATAGTTTGTCACGACACCGGCCAATAGTTCAGAGAACTCCTTTATAAAGTCTTTGTTGTACTTGGGCGGTCGGTAGACCACAGCACATAGTACAGGATTAATCCATCCCAGCTCAAACAGGCTCAGTTAAAAGGAGGAGAATGAGATAGACGGCGTGGGTTTGCAGTATAAACTGCTCCTAAAGACCGTCGCTATACCTCCTCCACGACCCGTGGTCCGGGGAGAATTAATAAAACTGCAGTCCGGAGGCAATAGCTCTGTAAAAGCAGCAGACTCACTCGCAGACATCCAGGTTTCCGTTATAAAAAGCACGTCCACAGCATGTGTCGTGAAAAAGTCCTGGATGATGAAAGTTTTGATTGCGATCGATCTCGCATTTACCAGCTAGCCTTTGGTTGGAACTGGGGCAACAGTCGCGTGAGATTCACGGCCCAGCGACGGTTGCGTCTCCGGGGTAACGTCCACCCTGGCCAAACTTCGCAAAAAAGCCCACATTTTCCTTGATCTTAAGCAGCTCGTGTCTGTTGTAGACTAACATAGAGTCTATGGTCTAGGATAGTGAGAAAGATGTATTTATGTCACAGTGTTGATTCTCCAAGATCAATGTTTATTCATACCACCAAGAACAAACAAAAAAAGCCTTCGCTGGCTTTAGAACTTTAAGATTCAAAACTGGATTCCTGGGTCTTTTTTCATCTTTTGAACAAAAACCTTTTCCACTCTTATTAACAACGTTTTGGGACAAATTAGTTTTGTCTTTGAGAGTTCAGTTAAATAGAGCTCTAAAAGTGTATGCAGATGAAAAAAGTTGTTTGTTTTACAATGTCAAGGAAGTATGTTGATGGGGAAATAACAAAAAAGTATTTTGTAATAATATATGTTGGAAGTCAAATGGAAAATCAATTCAAAAAAAGAGTTACCAACATCTTGCTACTTTGATGGGGTTCTGATGAATCTGCTGTGTTGCTTATGTACTTAGTCTCTATGATAACCACATGATCATCACTGTTTATAAGGAGTTGCTTCCTTGACAGCTGCCACAGTCGACTTACTAACTAACTCATCTCATACATTTATTTGTTTCACTTTTGAATTCATTATATCAACGTTGCATCTCAATACCAGTCTAATGACTAAACGTCCACTCAAAGGCCTTCTTAGTATTCTGCTGTTAGCTCTACAGTGTGTTCTGCTGTTTTTGAACATATGGTCTGTTGATGTGAGTGTTGATGTGAAGCATGGACTAATGGGAGCAGAAGTGTATGTCCCATCAGATCAGCCGCCTGCACTGTGACAGAGAGGCAGCGCTGCACTGAGTGAGCAGGGACAGGAGGAACACTGCAAACTAACAGAGACAAAGTCAAACTGATTCTGACAGAAGCACTTAAGCATGCTGTCTACCGGACAGCAGCAGAAAGAAATAGTGAAATGAGGAATATTTTATAAAAGTCCAACATGAACTCTGTTCCCCTTTGACTTGGGTTAAAGACCACAGAGTGGAGTCAGCTGTTCCAACTGTCCAGGAACAGCTGGTATTATCTTGAGGTGAGAAACTGTTGGTAAAAATCAGTGTTTAAAGTATGTGATACATTCAGGTAACTAGAATTGGTTACAGTAATTGTTAAGGCATGCTTAAAAAAAATGTGGATTGTAAATGTTATCTTGCCAAACCCCAAAAACCTTTATTTAAAATGATATAAAAGCCAAAAACACCACATTCTCTAACTTTATTCCATAAATGACTTACTCAATGATTCCATTATCAAGAAAAGCAAGTAAATTAGTCAACTATTAGTTAAATATAGATAATGTCAGCAAACCTTCTCTTGGGTTTTTCAATGCTTTTTTATAACCAAGCAATGAACACTGTATATTAACCAAAAGTAAAAAAGGAGTTGTTTGCAGCGCTGATCGGTCAGGCCCTAAACTTTTGGAGGCCATATGCAGGATTTGGTTTTGGGGCCGCCCTCATTGTAATATGTTCATATGGCACTTTTTTTGTTTTGTAAATATATAATGTGTGCAACAAGCAGATAAAGACTAAAGTAAGATCTTTTGCACACTGTCTTCAAACAGACTAAAGTTAATACAGTGTTGGTCTCATACCCTCTGATATTTCTTTACCACAGCTCCTGTGTTGTAGAGGACAGTTAATTACTCTCTAAATGTTTAATTTTGCCGGCTCTGTGCTGACTGTTTTGTCACTATTGGTTGGTTTGAGAAGTTTACAAAAATTCTGCAACAAACACCTCTGAGCCTTTGAAAGCAGCTCTGCACTGTTTCCAGACTTCTGATTCATCAGAACAGGAAACACAGATTGATTTGTTCTCCAGAAGCAGCACCGGAGCTTTAATGTTTTGTGGCTGAGATAATCATGGGGATTCCATGTTTTAGTTTTCTCTTAATACAGGATTAAGCAGCTTTTAACCACCATCTTTAAATAAAATATAAATGTGCTAAATACGTTCCTCTGTAAGAATAGAAATGATTCAAGTGGTGTTGGAGCCAGATCATTATGTTCCGCACTGTGAGCTAGACCTGGAGCCGCCTTGTTAATTACACCCAAAATAAAGTAGCATTTGGTTCTGCCTGGGATCTGTTGTTTCCAATACCTGCAGAGAAGAGCAGAAGTAATAAATAAAGTATGGCCTCAGAACATATTTTGCTTGTGTGAGAAACATGTCCATTTCAAAGCACATTTCAAAGCTGCCTAAAATGCAAATAGACAAGAAGTCATCTATAAATCAGGTCTGAGGCTCAGACACTGGCCGCTGCTGCAGCCTGATGGGCATACACACACACACACACACACACACACATACCATGTATACATCACTTCAGTGGACATTACATTAGGCGCATTCACACCGCAGTACTTTTCCCACAAAGGTTCATGAGAACTTAGTTGATGAGAACTCTTTTGTCGCGTTCACACCAAAAAGAGCCGGTACTAAAATTAGTTCATGAGAACCTTTTTACCCCCCACGGCTCTCTTGTGAGAAAAGAGCTATATTTCTGATTGGCTGGGCGGATTGCAAACCACGCCCCGTAAAACTCCCAAAAGGTTTTGTGAAGCCGCCATTTTATTATCCTCGCATTAGCATTATTAGCATTAGCATTAGCCCAGCGCAGAAACGCAGAGAGACTAACTTATGGCAACACAAAATAAAACATTGGAGCGGTGGAGATGAGGAGGTGTCGGCGTTCTGGCGATTTACTCGGAAGGCTTCAGTAGAAGCTGCTGGGACTCCCAGCAGCTTCTAAAGCCTTCCCCAGCTCCGGGGACTTCCGGCCGGGGACTTTGGGCGGCAGTATACGCCGTGAAGTGGTTTGCGGCCTGCCAGTAAACCCAAAGCAGAAGAAGAAGTGACGTCAGCGGCTTCATTTGCCTAATCCACCCCCAGGGACTTATTCCGGTGTGAACGCGATCTGTACTTAGTTCATGAGAACTAAAGAGTTCTCATGAACTAAGTTCTCATGAACCTTTGTGGGAAAAGTACTTCGGTGTGAATGCGCCTATTGACTTACGTGCATTTCCTGGAGACTTATCCTAACCTTAACCCTAACCCTTACCCTAACCCAGTGGTTCTCAAAGTGGGGGGCGCAGAGGCATGACAGGGGGGCGCGAGAGACCAGGGGGGAAAATGGTTATTAAAAAAAAAAAAAAAATTAAATTATTGATTGAAAATAATTAGTGCTGTCAAAATGATCGCGTTAACGGCGGTAATTAATTTTTTGAATTAATTGCGTTAAAATATTTAACGCATTTAACGCATGTGCAGAATGGCCCGGCCCATATATCCCACCAGTGGCAGCACCAGGGTATGGCTGGGGTAGGCTACACCCATACCAAGAAATGGCTTAGCCCCACCATGAAAAATGATGTTAAAGTAAGCAAAATAAAGTCCGCCAACTCGCGCGGAGTAAATTGCACAGACAGCAGTTAGTAAGATTGATTTCAGTAGCCACTTGTCTGGAAATACCGAAGACCAGAAACGGTTTTGAAAACTTTTGTCACGTAGTGATCGTCTTCTCAATAGAACATCTTTGATAATGTCGGTGTTGTTGCAGGAAGTCCCGACGGAGAATACTTTTGCTGTAGTACAGGGGTGCACATAACTGGTACGCAGGTTATGTGCGTAATCTGAAACTTGTGTCGACTTTCCTGAAGTACTCCCCCGTTGATAGAAATCAACACGTAATTAATTAAGACCCCACGGTTTGATGATTGATAGGTGTGTGTGCTCTTTTCATTTTGACACGCAGACAAATGTTATAATAAACATAAATACTGTATGTTAAATGGATATATCCGCCTTCTTTCATTTATCTTTCCATTCCCACAACAATATACATAAATAAATGGCATATTCTGGACATAGTTCGAATGGTGATTAATCATGATTAATTAATTTTTAAGCTGTGATTAATCTGATTAAAAATGTTAATCGTTTGACAGCCCTAAAAATAATATGATACAGTACTATTATGTCTGGGTCTCTGTGTTTCATTAAAGCTCGGCTCTGTGTGTGTGTGTGTGTGTGTGTGTGTGTGTGTGTGTGTGTGTGTGTGTGTGTGGAACGAGCCATTTTGTGTGCATGCGCGAGCGAGAGAGAGAGAGAGCGCACCGGTACCGGAGATCGTAGTTGTTAGCTTCTGGTGCTAGCGAGCTACGCTAACGGATATACTGTAAGGAGTTTTTTCAACAACAAAGTGGAGGAGAGCCCTCTCTTGTCAGACTGAGAGACTCAGTGAGCTAAAGGACTCTCTCAGTGTTTAGATAGTTAACTTTAGTTTAAGTTATCTCAGTGGGTCTCAAACGTTTTGGTCACCATTAATGTAAACAATTATTTCCGAGGCACACGTTTATAATGATCATTATAGTTATAAAAAATAAGAGAATAAATGAAAAACAGGTATGAAATACTATGACAGTAAAAAAAGAATAAAGTTTAAAAGGGGAGTGATTTGTAAAATATCCATAAAGAAATAGTAAATCTGTTTCCAGTTCTGTTTCAAATGGGTGTTGAGAGATGTTTCCATAGATCTCTTCATTTTGCTCTCAAAGTGCACCAGATTGATGCTTTTAACTTCAATATTTAAAAATAAATCTTCCCGGGGGAGCTTGCCCCCGGACCCCCCTATGTGAGGTCCACACACCACCTATAAAAATAGCACTTTACCCCTGCTTACACCTATATGCCGTGAGCTGATTATCGAGCCTTCATTGTAACTGTCACACTGTGAGAGTGTTGCAGTAGAACATTCCACTGTAGCGCCCGGTACATTAATGGGAATCCCTAAATGTTTGAGCACCCTGTATGAAACGTCAAGCTACCCCACAGCACCCCAAAATAAATCTCTGGCGCCGCCACTGAGCCTGACTATTTGTGTTGGGGGAGCCCGACTTTTTTTTTTCTCCAAAGGGGGGGCCTGACAGAAAAAGTTTGAGAACCACTGCCTAACCCTAACCAAGTCTTCACCCTGAAATGAATGATTTCTCTTATGGGGACCTCCATTGTGTCCCTATAAGGGAGGCGAGTCCCCACACGTGACTGTCTAAACAGATTTAGGTCCCCACAAGGATAGTAATGCTAGGCCACACACACACACACACCTGTGTTAATAAAAGCCCAGACATACAGTACACACATGAATATCTCTTTATATTATTCATGGCTATTAAAACCTTCAGCTGATTCATGAGCTTTAAGTCTTAAAGGCAAGACCAGTTATGTGAATCTGTCCAAAGTCACAGCTGAATGAGTTAGAACCGGGCTCTAATGTTTAATGCATGTCGGTCTGGGCTCCTTCACTGCATAACTGTTGGAGCAGTGATCTGCCAGCTTGAGTCCACAGACCGGCCGAGTGCCTGCCCTGTGAATGAGCAGCTCTCACTCAGCTGACTTCTGACAAGGGGGCCTCCTTTTATTCATAACGTCTTAGAAGTCAGTGTAGTTTTATTTTATATTCAAACTTCCCTCCCTGGTGAGTAAAGGTCTTGGTCTGGAAGTGCATTTCATTTAAAGGTCCCATGTCATGGCCATTTCTACTGATCATAATTCCATTGTTGAGGTCTACTAGAATAGATTTATACTGTGCAATGTTCCAAACTCACATTGGTTTCTCATACAGCATCTCTGTAAAGTATGTGTATTCACCGGTATTCACTCTCTGTCCTAAACGACTTGTTGGAGCTCGCCCCCCCTCCCTGTGAGCCCAGTGTGCTCTGATTGGTCGAGAAGCTGACAGGCTCGTTGCTGCTCGCACACACACACAGACACACACACTGCTGCGGGCTGCTGCAGGAGCAGACAGGCTTGGCGATACAGCGAGAACAAGCAAAACTCATCCTGAGCACACAAACACTCACAGACGAAGTAAAAACAATAAGTGTGGCTTGATATTGAGTAAGAAAAAGGTTTATAACGCTGTGAGAATGCGTCTGCGGAGAGGATTTCTCCGCGATCCCAACGTAGAAGTCCGAAAAACGTTTACCCATTTAAACAGTCGTGGTAGATACCTTGTTTGTTTTAAACATCATAAATACACAAACAACAATGGATACTTACAGGTTGTGTACCCGAAACTCCCGCTGGTCCAAACAAAGTAGGAACAGCATCGTTCTTCAGTGCCCTACGCTGTACATATCCGGCATGAATCGCTGAAAGGTTTTGGGATGCTTTGGCTGCAGTAGAATAGTCCATTTAGCTTAGGAACCTTCCTAACGGAGTGAAATGACCCGGAAGTCCCTCAGTGGCAGCCATGATAAGTGCCGTTAGAATTCTCTAGAATCTAGATGATAGAAAAGGAGGTTTCAAACTTCCTTTATAACCTCCTTTAGCTTAGGAACCACTGGACCTCCCTAACCGAAAGGAGAGGAGAAAATGCTGCCCCACAATGCCTTGCAGCCGCAGCATTTGACGTCACACAACAGTCGGCCGTTCACGGAAACAAACTATTATGACCGAGAAATTATATCATGAAAGTTACGGTGCTTTGTTTTGAACGTTCATCAGTATTATAATCAAAAAGAGAAATATGAACATTAGTTTTTACTGAAATGATCAAAGAAAGTCAACATTTCACTGAGCTGTGTGGGGTTTGTTCAACTTTTAAAAGATGTTTGAATGGTGATATACACACTGATAGATGTTAAGGACTGACGTTTATAATAAATACATTTGTATTGATTTTAAGATCTTTTCATAGTTCATACAATCATACTGGGATCATTTGTATTAATGTAGACCGGAGGGAGAGGGTGACGAGCATAAGTTTCACTTTCCTTTTTTATTTCAATTCCAACTTTGGTCATGAAGAATATGTTTCTCTGTTGTCCAGGTTCATAAAGCAAAAAGCAACAGCATCTGGGGCCTCATTTATAAGGGGATATAAGTTTCTACGCAATGTTTGCGATTTATAAAATACTAACTTGACGGGAAAACGTGCGGTCCTCCACGCAAACTCTAACCCATGCGTACGCACTAAGCACAAAAACGGGAGAGACGAGAAACTGCGACACCGTTTGCAGAAGGAAGAATGGAGAGAAATGTGTGGAAATAATACCATAAACAAAATGTTACCTCTCATTTATCATAGATGAAGAATTCATTTTCACAAATTGATTAAAGCTGATCTTAAAATGATTAAACAAACGCCTGTTTGCGACTCCTCAGTGCACACAAACACATAACTTGGAGAAATAAATATGGATATGTTATTTAAAACCACCTCGAATATGTTGTGTTAATGTTATGAAATGTTTTCTCATAAATGATGCGGTAAGCAGGAGGACAGAATTACGTCTAAACTGAGGCCGTGTTGCATTTCTATAGGTTGTAGATACAAGCATGGTTTCATATACTATCACGTTTAATCATGTTTTATGCCGTTTGCCAAGACTTGATAAGTCGCTCGTAAAACACAGGAGGTATGGAAACTAAGAACACCATATGTGGTCAATTGTACAGCTAATATAACACAACACATTAGTTGTATTTCCTTTAACTGGTGGATATAGAGTTGCTGAGGGGGGGGGCGGGGTGTTGAGATGCACAGGCTGCAGTGGAGACGCTGCGCACAGCTGATCGACAGCTGGGACACAAACCACCAAATACAAAAACATAATTCAGATCCAGTCGTCATGACTCCACTCCGGAGGGATTCCCCGATCATTTCTTACAGTTTCTCATCAAGGAGGGGGTCTCCTGTCCCCGGTACAAACACACTGCCTGAGGAAGGCGATGTGTATTGTTTTTGTCATTAACCTTTTTCGGACCACTTATTTATTTATTTTGGTGACGATCCGACCTCCATGCTGCTACTCTGGTTCAAACTGCATCCACCAAACAATATGATTTATCTCAACCTCCCCAAAATAACCAAAATCTGACACGGTGTGAGATGTCTTTTTTAGCTGTTCTGTCGTCATTTCCTGCGATCTTCTTCATAAAGTCAGTCAGAATGAATGAATGGGCGTTTCTTTGACTATTTATAGGCAAATATGGGCGTTACGTGAAGCCCGCAAAAGCTGCACCGCATTTCGAGTCGAATGTGATTTATAAAGGGAAACCGGCGTAGGAAGTGCCGTACGCACTTTCCTCGCCGGTACGCAATGTTTTGTGAATCGGAACATTTTGGAACATTTCTGTACCTATTTTTTGGATTTCTACTACGTAAGCAACCTTCCCACGTGAATCCTACGCACGGCGTTATAAATCAGGCCCCAGAGCACGGTGCAGTCTCTAGATGAGTTTACAGTAGTCCCTCGTTCTTATTAAACATCCATGTTGTAGTCCGCTGTATAGAAAACTGTAGTTTCCATAGTTTCCCCACAGCAGCAGACGCACATTCATGACGTCCGCTGGCGCATCATAAACACGTCGGATAGTGAAAGTGCATTCGGATTCTCGAAAGTACCGCAGTCTCTTCTCTTAAGTCCTTTTGAATTCTCCTATCCACTATCCCTTAACCCCGTGACGTTTCACTCAGAGGTCAAGGAATACGAGATAGGGTTAGACGAGGAGCTGATTTTTGGATTATCCGACCACAACCCCTGTGTATCTGAGCCGCAGCGACACGGACTGATTCAGAGCAGGTTCTTCTGCTGTTGGTTCTGGACTGGTGTTCTTGTGTTGGTGGATAAAGCAGACTGCTCCGTGTTTGGTGTCGCTGTGACGTCTGTTCCCTGATCTCTGCGTCACCGACCGATTTGATATTAAAGTGACAGAAAAAAAAACGTTATTGGAAAGCCGCGGCCATACAATCAGGAAGCAACGTTACCAGGGGCGTTTCCTGGACCTGGAAACATTCGGGGCTTAGCCCACAGTTCATTAAAGGGGACCTATCATGCAAAATGCACTTTTGTACATCTTTTATACATGAATATGTGTCCCCGGTGTTCCAGGGAACTCACCAAGTGTCAGAAAACACAACCCTCTCTCTTTTCCTCCATACCCAAATCTCTAAAAACGGGGCTGCAACGGATCTGATACAGACTGATCCAGATTTGAATTATTTTCGACGTCACAAAAGTGGTGCTCCGCTTAGTGGTCAATTCTCCACCTATCAGGGGAATGGGAGGTTGGGCCACGGCCGGCCATTGCCGCTCGAAAGCGCTGGAGACGCTCTAGTACATATGCCAGGCCTGTAAGTGGCGCTGTAGTCTGCCACAAAAGCAGCGAAGAAGACTTCCCTTGCATGGTTGCCATGGTTGCCCTTCTGTTTATTCTCCGCTGTGGCTCTTTTTCTCCCTCCCCGAGGCAAGCGTTTGCTCCTGCTGCTGTAATTCAATGCAATCCCTCCCCGTCGAGGCAAGCACTGTAATTCTCTCCGGTTAGTCCACTAGCAGATGACAAACATCCACCTCTCCGCCTCTTCCAAGGAACGAGGGGACCGTGCGGCAAAGTTTCAGTGAGATTTTTTTTCCGCCGGAAAAGTGCCGGTCAAGGGTCTTCTTTGTTATTTATTGAGCTTTAAAACAAATGAATAATGACTCTATATAATCATATAAGAATAAAACACGGAGGACGGAGATCTCTTTTTCTCCCCCTCCTCTGACAGCCAGGGGGGGGTGTGTTAGTGGATCACCGGAGCTGTATTAGATTAACATCTACACATGCTTATTGTAGTTGTAAGTGCACTGCCTTGCGGCCTGAAGCACCATCCTTGGAGCATAGGCCTATGTGTGGGCTGGACCTGTATTTTTCAGGAAAGGAGTGAGCAGAGGGTAGAGTTGTCGATTCTTGTTCTGTTTTCAGTGACTATCTGCCTCACCCTCTCAGACTTTCAGTTGCTTGGTGTAGCTGTATTAAAGTCCGAGTGGAAACAGTCGTGAGTAAATCTGATTTTGTCAGAAATCGGGAGAAATGCGGGAGAAATATGACCCCGGGAGGAAACTGGGAGAGGGCAATGAAATCGGGAGTCTCCCGCGAAAATCGGGAGGGTTGGCAAGTATGCTCCCCACACGCACAAACACAGTACACCCGGGACTGTTACAATGAAGGCTCGATAATCAGCTCACGGCATATAGGCAGGGGTAAAGTGCTATTTTTTATGGGTGGGGGGCGGACCTCACCTCCTCTAGGGGGGTCCTCACCTCCTTTAGGTCCTCACCTCCTCTCCGTGTCCGGGGGCATGCTCCCCCGGGAAGATTTTTTTTAAAATATTGAAATTAAAAGCATCAATCTGGTGCACTTTGAGAGCAACATTAAGAGATATGGATACATCTCTCAACAGATATGAAACAGAACTGTAAGCAGATGTTCTTTTTCTTTATGGATATTTTACAAATCACTCCCCTGAGACTGTGTACTGTAAGGTAGCTTCTAGCTTCATGTCGAACACTGACAGTAAGTCAACATTTCCCAGAGAGCTTTCTTTGAAATCACCAGGTAACGCTAAAAAACATAACATTTATATTGTATGACTAAGTGTTAATTTAATATATCTGGCTAGCTATAGCTACTTGCTAACGGTTTAGCTTACCCCCGCGATTCAAAGTAACGTCAACGTAGCTGTAATTTATGCTTTGCTTACATGTTTGCATATCTTGGAAGTTGACTGACATTTACATACCTTGTTCACCTGGCTCAAGTGGTGGCTCTGGGGTTGTTGTGTGAGCCACCACTTGAGAATTGTCGTCTTTTTTAAGGAAATATGTCCATCTTCAAAAACTCTGAGTCCGACTGACAGTTTAAACATTGTCACAGGATAAGGTACCTGTCAGCCAATAAGACACGTTTATTTCCATGCAACTCTCTGGTGATTGGTCTGGTGTCTTGCCTCTGTTGCATTCACTGAACACGGGAAATTACAATCCTGCCGTCCTCTCTAGTGTCATGATGAGGTTCAGGTAAAGCACGGTGAATGTATTATATTATTGAGGGAGAATTGTCCGGGGCTAAAGAAAAAAGCCCTGGCCCAGGCCAGGTGACGCGCCTGAACGTTACTACGCTATAATCGATTATGTTCTGTCACTGCATCGATGCAAAATCGTCCACATCCGCATCACGATGCATCGTAGAAACGATTAATTTCAACACCCCTAATGTATATAGCCTTTCTTCTCCTGCCTGTCTGTGAAATCGCATTGCTATTTCATAGATTACATAATTCAATAACACATCCAACTGCGTCTCGGCTGCATATATATAAGGTACGGTGGCCCTGAAGTGCAAGACACCACAGCATTTCAGAAAACACGGCAGCATTTCAGAAAACACGGCAGCATTTCAGAAAACGCCGCAGCATTTCAGAAAACGCCACAGCATTTCACATTGGACGGAAAGGGTATTCCTTTAGGAGAACACTTCTTGTTTGTGATTGGACAGAGCCAGCCAGAGAAGCACTGCTGTGATTGGTTGTTTTTGCTGCCAGTCAAGAAATGACGCTTCGTGATTGGTCAACACCCGACAGCGAAATATGTCCCAATGGTCTCAACACATCAGCCGTTAGCATATACTCAGAGCTCACAGCTCCTCATATCTGTTCAGAAACTGGACACAAGTTAAACAAGTACAAACCACAGACTGTCTGTGTCATGGCGAATACAGTCGCTGGTTTATTTATGTCTGTATGACGTTGTTGTGAGTGTGGACGGAGCAGCTACAGGTTAGTTTAGCCTGATGGGTCCGATTCCATTCAGAAAACACGCATTTTAAAAGTTTTTCACCTGCCGTCTGTCTGCAGACTTGTCAGAGTGTTAATTCATGGTTTTTACTAACCGGTATCAGTAGTTACTTCGGCATCACGTTGAAACGTGTATTACAATTAAATCACGGTCAAATATGTTCATTTTGTTGTAGTTGGTATCTCCCATAGGATTTACATGGAGATACGCCCCGCCCCCTCTCCAGCGCCTCTTGTTTGAATGACAGGAGCAAACACAGCTGACAGCCGCGGTGAAACTCGAGCGATTAGAGCGATGCGAATATTGGGGAGTCTACCATAGTATTTACATGGAGATAAGCCCCTTAAAAACCATGAATTAATAAAGCATTAATTCTGTGTTTACTCCTGTCATTCAAACAAGACGCTGGAGAGGGGGCGGGGCGTATGTCCATGAATCGGATCGATCGGGCTAAACTAACCTGTAGCTGCTCCGTCCACACTCACAACGTCATACAGACATAAATAAAGCAGCGACTGTATTCACCATGACACAGGCAGTCTGTGTTTTGTACATGTTGAACTTTTGTCCAGTTTCTGAACAGATATGAGGAGCTGTGAGCTCTGAGTGTGTGCTAACAGCTAACGGCTGATGTGTTGGGCCAATCACGCAGCGTCATTTCTTGACTGGCAGCAAAAACAACCAATCACAGCAGTGCTTCTATGGCTGGCTCTGTCCAATCACAAACAAGAAGTGTTCTCCCTAAGGAATACCCTTTCCGTCCAATGTAAAATGCTGTAGTGTTTTGTGAAATGCTGTGGCGTTTTGTGAAATGCTGTGGTGTCTTGCACTTCAGGGCCACCGTAATAAGGACACAGAAACGTTTTCAAAGTCCTGCTCGTTTAGAAGTTGACATGGCCTTTCAATTATAGTTCTCCTGTCACAATAAACACGTTAAATGACGGATTGCTTTTATTTTCTGTATTAGATTTTTGCCAAGGGAAGTGCAGATTTAAAAAAAATCCAAATGTACCATTTGTATGTATTTAAAAGGATAATATGGATAGATTGGCCTTATTAAAATTATCAAAAGAATGCTCCCGAAAAGTATCTTCCTAAAAACATCTGCTGACTTAATGCCTTTTCTTTTGCATTGCCATAAGTGTCCAGCTGTAGCTATGGAACGGACACATTTAAAGGTGTAACTCTGATTGGCGGGACTGAGTTAATGCTCTTTACTCACCACAGATTAAAAATTGAGTGAAATCTCCAGAAATACATCCAGAGCTGAGTGTATTCCAGAGAGGTGCAGGCTGGCCCCAGGCTGTACCTCTCCAACAAACCTTTGAGGCTGCAGATATTTATAATCACCAAATGAGTGAGCGTCTGTGTGGCTACTGCAGAGAGAGAGCGTTACCCCCCCACCCAGTGGATTTCATTTCATTGATTTTTTCCTTTTACTTATTGCTTTAAGCTACTTAGATTGTGTCAGTAAAGCCTGGAGGCAGAGAGCAGGCCTTTAATTAGAAAGATTAAAAGAGATTAAGTCATTATGGTGAACAATATTGAAGACAATGTTTTTCCAGATCTTTCTGGCTGTAGGAGTGACCAATAGCTTAGTGCATGGCTGTATTCTAATTCAGTTTGATCAGATAGGGATATTATTGTGTTTCAGTAGCAGCAAGTTAACAAGGAATAACAATAATAAGTTAAGGACAAATAATCAAGAATGTCTTTATTTAGCCTTAACTGTGTTTGCAGAAAGGAAAAAGGCAACAACTTGGTAAACATGCAGTGTTAATAAACCAGAATATATATTTTTTGGTTGTTTTAGGAAATGCGCGTATTTGCTTTGTTGTAGAGATATGAAAAGACTGATAACGCATTTTATGTCTGTTTTGGTAAAAGTTCAACTACAGCCAACAGCTGCCTGAATTAGCTTAGCATAAAGATTGGAAACAGGGAAACTACTCTAGCTAAACCAAATGCTTAAACAATCTAACTACCAGCATCTATACATCACAACAAATGTTGAGGAGGGTTTATTTCCAGACCAGTTCTTTTCTGCACTGGTTGCCTTGGCAGCTGTTTTCAGCCAGGAAATACTTCACCACATATAACCCCTTTTACAATTGTTTTACACATGAGATACAACATGTTAATTGGTAAGTGTCAGAGGTGCTGATGTTGTTATAATTACCCAAACCTCACCCTGGAAACGTATCTGTGCTGCTAGTTCTCATTTGCTTTCATTACTGTATGTATATTATCTTTAAACCCAGGTAGCTGCATAGCAGGAGACACATGATAGTGTGACATGCTCTGAGTCTGCTGACATTAGGATGAGTGGAGACTGTAATACATGTGCCCTGGGCTGCAATACATTCATCAATTTAGCACCCCTATAAACTGAAGCAAAATCATGTTTTAATGGAATCGCAACCCCAATATTTGAGAGTAAATTCACCCCCCTACTTTCTACAACCACACACAAACCCCCCTGACTTTATTCTAAGAAGGATTCGCAACCCCAAGTTAGGATATGATATGATATTATTTGTGCTATGTCGGGACAAAGGGGCCTTGTTTCCACAGTAGCCGGAATTCAGACCAATTAGAAACTGAGCTTTGATGGATTTAAAAAAAATACATATTCTCTGTCATGTAGAAAACCTGAACGGAGTGAAGAAACATTTCTTCGGTGCAATGGATGTTATTTTGAATATTTCGTTTGACTCAACCTTTAGAAAAACGTCTGATATGTGTCAGCAGGGGACACAGAGATAAACAGGCAGGGAGCCGCGGTGCCATGCAGAGGGAAAGAGCTCTGTGATTAGACAGACCCAGAAGGAGACTATTGGCTGGTGAACTTTAGCGTCTACTGATTAATGCCGCTGTAGAGAACGTGTTGCAGAAACCTTTAGCCCAGACCTTTACGTCAGCGCGGCCTGAGGGGGGCAGCGGGAGAGAAAACCTGATGTTTACTGGAGTGTCCCCGAATCAGACAAGCTCTCTGCTCTTCAGTTACACCTGCACACACTGAGGACTGAGGGGAGGGGGGGGGGGGGGGGGGGGGGTCATACACTGTGGTGTATCATTGCATTACACACACAACTTTTGACAGCTTATTATTCAAAATAACTAAACACTGCAGCTTTGAGTCCAAAAAGAGGAACATATAGACTGTAGAAAAATGAAATTATGCCTAACTTGATTCTTATATCATAACTTTTACCATTCAAACCATGTCTTACCATTTAAACAACCAGTAGAAGATGAAGTATTCAGATATTTTTGCTGAAGTATAAGACCAATTCTTGTAGTAAGAGAATTAAAATATACTCAATGGGGCAAAAGAAAAGTGCATACTGCAGAATGAATCGCCTGGAAGAAGGGCAGAAGGGGAACAGTGAACCTGGGTATGGGGCAGTGCTGGAGCGTGGGTCATAGGACTGATGAACTATGGGAGGGGGTGTGGGCGGAGCTTGGCCACACGGGGAAACTGGAGACTGGAGTCAGGGGCGAGCCCTCTGTCCGGCCGATTCTGATTTCTTTCTGAGAACTGTTTTTGACAGCATACACTCATATTTAAGTACCTTTTCTTTAATGGAAAAAAATAATGCAACTGTATATTCACTATAAACAAATGACATATTCTCCAAAACTAAACCAAGTAATGCAACCTTCTCTCACTTAAACACATTCTGATTCTGAATTGCAGTATATCCCAAATACAGGAGATTTAACAAGTCTGTTTAAAACGCTTTTCAATTATAAACAGCTTCGTGTTTTTGCATTTGGCTGGGATGATGCAACACAGTGGGAGCTGAACTTCACAAATTGCAAAGATACAACACTGGAGAACTCTGAAGAACACTGACATGCATATACAGTAGTGTGTGTGGGCGGTAAACCATCACGTGTCAATTTGACCAACGAAAGACTCTGAGAGTCCTGACAGATCAGCTGTCAGATCGATGGTTGCGTCTATACTCTCATGGCGGGGGGGGGTGCTGTCCCCTCCACTGGGTCGCATCAGATGAGTGAACCTCAAAGAGTGGGGGGTCATCGCTGTGTGCCTCTCTGACCAGCCGCCCCCCCCCCCCCAGCAGAGCTATTGACGGAGTGAAGAATCCCTCCCCCTGGTAAAGGAGGTCAACACCTCGTGATGAGGATGAGGGATGAAGAGCTGTCTGCTCCTGAAGAGGCGGGTTATCTGATTTCCAGACAGAACTCTAAAATACGTGTTTGTCACACATTATTAGGCACATCTATTGTTTTCAATGCAGCCCTCAGTATCTCATTATTCATTCTCCCACATTTAGAGTTTTAATGAAGTGACAAATTGAGAAATATAATAAGACCACATAATGTTTAAAGGCATTTGCATTCAGGGAAAAGAGGCCATGGCTGCATGGAAATGTAATGAATATTAAATTAAAATATGATATTATTTTCTTGTTAGCAGCCTTGTGTTAATAAAAGGGAGCTATGGGAAGGCTTTTTTAAGAGGGTATCATTAAGAAGTTGTATTTACATTTTACTGTTCATTAAAAAATACGTTTTATTAAACAATGCTTTGACAGAAGGTCGTTTTCACTGTGCTGGGTGTGGACCCTGTCCACTGTTTCTCTTTATTTATATATTCTTGGCAGTTTAAAGGTGGGGTAGGTAAGTTTCAGAAACCGGCTCGAGTGCACTAAAATTTGAAAGTACACAGCCGAAAAGCCCCTTCCTTCAGACTTCCTTACAGAGCACCTCCTCCAACACACATGAACGCACACATGACTTAGGTTGGCTATATAGTTCAGGGGAATTGTAAACCATACAAAACCTGTCCAAGAGAAAAAGAGCGACCACGGCGTCAGATTTCAACTCGGTGTGTATGGGGGTTATTCCCTATCTTTATTCAAGAGCGTGGTATTTAAATTTGAGAGCATACTTTATTGATTTCCTTCACTCAAACCCTGTCATCGCACCAAAGACAAACCAAAGAGTAACCGCCCTTACGGGACGCTGTAATAAGTAAAGCGAACGCACCCGCAAGGACACCTGGCCTCCTATTGGTTGAGGGATTTTGACAGGATTGTTGCACAAAAGTTTCGAGCGCGCAGAGAATAAATCTGAGAGCAGAACAAATCTGTAAACAGCAATATATCTGAGTGCAAGCGTACAGTTTGAGCAGAAGCAGAGCAAAGTGCAAGCAGGCACTATTTGAGTGCGAGGACAGGGTTTGAGGGAAATAAATACATAAAGTATGCTCTCAAATTTAAATACCACGCTCTTGAATAAAGATAGGGAATAACCCCCATAGGTGTGTTGCATCAGTAGTCGCCATCGTTGAAAAGCAACTCCGATATTGACTCTGATTTGAATTCTCCTAGTTTCCACTTTGTTTTTGTTCCTAATTTGCTCCGTTACATTATTTCTTTTGCCACCAGTAGACGATGTTGAACCTAACTCTGCCATGGTGAAAGTGGCCGCCTGTTGCTGGCGAGTCATTGAAGTACTGCTGCAATGCACGCCCAATGACGGCACGCCCAATGAGGGCACGAGATACATTTGTGCGTGCACGAGATGGAAGGCTGACAGACAGGGCGGCCGGCTAAACGGATTGGTCGTACTTTTTACAGTATTACGGCTTCCACAGATGACATTTTTTTATGGATTTTTTGTCAAAGCACTTCAGATATTCATTGCTATCGGGATGTTAAGAGCATTCCATGGAATTTAACAAAAAGTGTATCTCGAGCCGGTTTCTCAAACTTACCTACCCCACCTTTAAGGTGAACTTTATGTTTGCAAACTTCATGATGTGATGAGGTGCACTTCATTCAGGATAAATTCTTCTTGGGGGAGAACTAACAGGTTTAACTGACACCCCCCTCATTGACAAGCTCCTTGGTCCAGCCTCTTCATTTTTGCCTCACATATTTGAATATGCATTATTCCATATGATACAATTTGACAATTTTGATTAAGCTAAAATGTTCCAAAATCCATTTAATCCCAATGTTTATAGACCACTGTCCCCTATTCTGCTTTTTGGGTTTTCCCTTTCCTCTAGGTTTTTGTGCATGTCAATGGTCTACAACAGCTAAAATCCCTGTGTTCCCTCCCGAGCAGGGACGTGCACAGACATTTGGAGGGGCTATTGCTCTAAACTGGAAAAAGGGCCTCCCCCCCCCCCCCGAAAAAAAACATAAGACCTTTTGAAATGTCTAACTTGTTTTTAATGTAAAAGGTTCATAAAATAAAAACACAACACTGTCATTGCAAGTGACACTCAGTTGACTTTTATGTCCACTGCTAAATTCGTTATTCAGGCACATTTTTAGTTGTGTGGTCCATATCTCATTAAAATATCTAATGTTATAACTATTAAAGAAAAAATGGGGACAATCCTGTTTTAATGTAGCTTGACCATTGTAACTGCTGTGCAGACCAGTGGTTGCGTTAGACTTTTTCGTTGTCCGTCATTTTGACGGACAGGATCGTAACATTTCCGTCATAATCCATTATTACCCGTCATTTTATTTTTCATGTTTTAATGATGAGATGAGACATATTTAATATGTATGTGTGGGTACTGAGCAGCAAATGTTCATTCATTCATGTTTTAATGATTCATACAGAACTTTTAAGGGCATGGAGGAAAAAAAGATGAACAGAGACACCGACCGTGTGGTCACTTTTCATGTCAACACGAACATGAATGATTTATTTGTTCCTGTACTGACAGCACAGCAGAGGGGGGGCAGAGGCCGCTACAAACACCACGACCATTGTGCCTAAACAGGCAAATAGGAACAATGCCATCGTTTTAAATGAGACAATTACAATCAGAATATGAACAAAACATTTACAAGAACAACTCTATTGACCTGCTGTAGCCTAGCCTGAACGCTGATCTCTGCATCGTCGTGCAGCCTCGGACAAATCCGTTACTCATCTTAGCTTCTCTACAGACGTCGCAGAACATTTTGCATCTTCCCTCCTCAGCCACTTAAACTCTTGCTCCCACTGAACCCGGTACTCCCGCTTGAACTCCTTGCCTCTTGCTTGCCCCTCTGCTGCTGGCTGAACGTTGTCAGTTTTAGTCTTACTGGCTTGTCCTTCATCCTCCACCTTTTTTCACCTCGTTTATCCACACCATCACAATTACTGGGCTTATTAAAAAAGCTTCGGACAATCAGCTGCGATTGCTAAAGCCGGTTAAACAATGAGGTAATCAACGAGGTCAAAAACAAGACTAGATAATAGCTACTTAATATACACACACTCACCACCAACTGGACAGGGGTGTGAATGACTAAATAATAGTTACAGACTACGGTAGAGTACAGTAGATCGCCCTCAGTCGACCTGGCCACTAAGGATGTAATATAATGTGGGCCGCTGGTGGACATTTTGGCGCTGTTCCGAGTTGTGTTCTAATCTGTCAAAATGACGGACTGCTTTCAGAGTTTTCCGTCATTGTTAGAAAAAATCCGTCATTGACGGAAAATATTCGGTTAACGCGACCTCTGGTGCAGACATAGGCTACTGATAAAATAGGGCTTCTAACTAATTACCTTAAATAAAATCACTAATTAATGAAACCAGTTCAATACGCCTTATTCTTATTCTTATCATTCTTTATGAGCGTAGTAACGGTAAGGTATCTAATTACTTATTTATTTAGTGTTTCATAACTTCATAACAGAGATGGTCAAACTAAAGTAGAGACATGGCAGAAATCCTACAATGAAGCGGGATATTGAAGTGTTCTCCTGTGAGAGGGCGATCAGGAGAAGAGAGAGAGCGGTGCGTTGAGGGAGTTTACGGAGCAGAGTAAAAGACACAGAAAGACAGAAGCACAATAACAAGTATATTTAGGTGTTTTTTTTGTAAATAACCGACGGTGTCAAGAGGAAGTAAAGTCCCCTGGTTTGTCCCCTATACTCTAACGCCAGGCAGGCATTTGGTATGATCACCATAGCCATAGGCCGGACTCGGAGGGCTTTTCTTTGCTTCCAGCTGTCAGATTGTAAACAAAGTCACGTGACTGGGGGCAGATGACAGCGCTGACAAGGTGTGTTTCCCGCAGCGAGACACTACAATACTAATTGTGGGCTTATCATGTTGATTCGACCACAATAGAAACAAAAAAAAAACTCTCGCTCTCTCCAGAGGGGCAGGTCAGACAAAAATGCCAAACGGGCTGTTGCCCGGGCAACATTAGCCCGTACCTGTGCACGTCCCTGCTCCCGAGGGAGTTTCTCCCCCACACACTCCTTTGTTTACTTCAGGAACATATAGTGACATCACTACGGAACACTCTGGGTAAATAATAACACTGGAATTGAAAGCCTTCAGGTTTAGCGGCTTTTAGAAGCAGATTTTATTTCAAGCTTTAACTTTTTTTGTGGTTGTGATCTGAGAGTAACCTCAGATAATTACCTGCCATATCGATACACGCCTCATCTCCTTTCATCAGTCCATTCTCCTCTCCTACCATCTGTGAAATGACTGCATACACACACATACACAAACACACACACACACACACACACACACACACATTTTAATTTAATCTGTGGGGATGATGAAGTGACATGTATACAAATGAGACCTGATCACCTGACTAGTTGTCTGACCAGTGATGACATGAATAGCTGCATGTTATCATTTCAGCTGTTGTCATGTTGCTGTCCTGCAAATGATGTTGGCTTTGTAGATAATTGCAGTGCTTTCTGGGGAACATCAGATCTGATTAGGAGAGATGGCATTCAGCCGACTCTGGAAGGAGCAGTTCTCATATCTACTAATATTATAAAAGTGTATTAGTGGCCAACCAATCAGAGTTGAGACGAGGCGGGGTGGCGGTCTTACTGACTTCTGAGGGCTTCCTTTTGGGCATCCACTCAACACGACCACTTAAAGAATTAATTCAAAAGTAAAAATATGGGGAATAGTACATTAAAGTGAAACTAAACAGGAAAATGTAATGAGAACTCTCAAAGGTCAGATCTTGACCTTCTAAAGCGTTACTAGTAAATGATTTGATATCAGATAATCAGATTGACTTCTGTTGTCTCACTGAAACCTGGCTGAGACTGAAGAATATCTCAGCATAAATGAGTTCACTCCACCCGGTCAGTTTGATAGTCACGTTCCTCTAGGCGAAGGGGGTGCAGGGCGGCCATCCTTGACTCAAGCTTACTAATCAAACCTTAAAGGGGGAGTAGGTAAGTTTCAGAAACCGGCTCGAGTGCACTAAAATTTGAAAGTACACAGCCGAAAAGAATCCGCCCCTTCCTTCAGACTTCCTTACAGAGCACCTCCTCCAACACACATGAACGCGCACATGACTTAGGTTGGCTATATAGTTCAGGGGAATTATAAACCATACAAAACCTGTCCAAGAGAAAAAGAGCGACCACGGCGTCAGATTTCAAATCGGTGTGTATGGGGGTTATTCCCTATCTTTATTCAAGAGCGTGGTATTTACATTTGAGAGCATACTTTATTGATTTCCTTCACTCAAACCCTGTCATCGCACCAAAGAGTAACCGCCCTTACGGGACGCTGTAATAAGTAAAAAGAACGCACCCGCAAGGACACCTGGCCTCCTATTGGTTGAGGGATTTTGACAGGATTGTTGCACAAAAGTTTCGAGCGCGCAGAGAATAAATCTGAGAGCAGAAAAAATCCGTAAGCAGCAATATATCTGAGTGCAAGCGTACAGTTTGAGCAGAAGCAAAGCAAATCTAAGTGCAAGCAGGCACTATTTGAGTGCGAGGACAGGGTTTGAGGGAAATAAATACATAAAGTATGCTCTCAAATTTAAATACCACGCTCTTGAATAAAGATAGGGAATAACCCCCATAGGTGTGTTCCATCAGTTGTCGCCATCGTTGAAAAGCAACTCCGATATTGACTCTGGTTTGAATTCTCCTAGTTTCCACTTTGTTTTTGTTCCTAATTTGCTCCGTTACATTATTTCTTTTGCCACCAGTAGACGATGTTGAACCTAACTCTGCCATGGTGAAAGTGGCCGCCTGTTGCTGGCGAGTCATTGAAGTACTGCTGCAATGCACGCCCAATGACGGCACGCCCAATGAGGGCACGAGATACATTTGTGCGTGCACGAGATGGAAGGCTGACAGACAGGACGGCAATCCAATTTGGTCGGATTGGTCGTACTTTTTACAGTATTACGGCTTCCACAGATGAAATTTTTTTATGGATTTTTTGTCAAAGCACTTAAGATATGCATTGCTATCGGGATGTTCAGAGCATTCCATGGAATATAACAAAAAGTGTATCTCGAGCCGGTTTCTCAAACTTACCTACCCCCCCTTTAACTAAATGATCACTCTTTCAAAGCCTTCGCTAACCTGGAATTTTATTTGCAATTGTATTCAACACTCCTGCTCCTTCTTCATAGAGAGTTTTAGAATTTAAAAGTCGTTATTGTGGGTCAATATGGCAGTGATAATAGCCCAAATGTTATGTTTTGCAATTTTTTAGATTTCGTTAGGT
The DNA here is from genome assembly GCA_028583405.1 of Pogonophryne albipinna. Taxonomy (NCBI): domain Eukaryota; kingdom Metazoa; phylum Chordata; class Actinopteri; order Perciformes; family Artedidraconidae; genus Pogonophryne; species Pogonophryne albipinna. Next base: position 41,090,820 of record CM053252.1, read on the forward strand.
TTAGTCAGAATGTACCAACTCACTAATTTAACCTTACCTTCTATACGTTTCTGACTATATTATGTATTAGTCTGTCATTAGGCAAACTTTCCTGCATTGGAAGTCTGATAGTGCTATTTAAAAGAACAGATCCCATTGGCATTCAACTCAATAACATTTCCCAGTATAACAAAGGACTCCGAAAGCCCCTGTCACACTGTCCCGAAATTGACACCCGATGGACACACGATAAAGGAAATGTTCAAATTCGGCTGTGATCGTAGCAACATCGGGCCTCTAAGCCATCGTATGACCGCCGGTGGAGTTTCTCAGGCTCCGGCAGCAAATTCGTAAGGCACTCGTGAGGGCATCTTGTCAAATCGTGTCATCTTCGTGTTATCATCGGTGCATTCACCCTCACTCTGATCGGGGCGAATGCCCAATGGTACCGATGATAACAAGATGCCCTCACAATGGCCTTACGAAGGGCAAAATTGACACACGAATTCAACACGAAAATGAACCTTCGCAAGGTCCTTCTGCAATTTTTTGGCATGCCAAAGATTTTGCCACCGCTCACGAAGTTGCTGCCGGAGCCTGAGAATCTCCACCGGCGGTCATACGATGGCTTAAGATGCCCTCACGAATGGCCCGATGTTGCTACGATCACAGCCGAATTTGAACATTTCCTTTATCGTGTGTCCATCGGGTTGTTTTATTGCACAACAAAATCATGTAAACATATTATGTAAATAACCCAATTTGTGTTCTGTGAAACTAAAAAGGATATAATATATTATTTTGAAGGAGAGTTGACAGGAAGTTGTTGTTGCTATGGAAACAACATTACGGAGAAAACGTAATATTTTCTACATATAAAGAGGGATAAAGTAAAGAACAAAGTCTGAAGATATCAGTACAGTATCATAGTACTGTAACATAATTGTTTTTGGTACTTTCATTGCAGTTGTATGTCTTAAATGTAATGTAAATGTTGCCTTCGTGTGTGGTTCGGGGCCATCTTCGTGCGAAATTCACAATTCCATATTCGTGTGTCCATCGGGTGTCAATTTCGGGACAGTGTGACAGGGGCTTAAAGCCTTACACTCTTAATCTATTTTCATTTTTCTAATTTTCTAAATTCCTGCACTCTGTCTACCTCCTTTATTTGAAATCTCTCGTTCTCTCTGTCTTTCTCTCTTTAAAGTATGTGGTTCTCCATATCAGTGTCAGAATGCTAGATGTTGTGTGTCTGCCTCTGTGGGCTGTGTACTGTTTTAAAAACAAGTAAAACGTTACCATCTGTTAATCTCTCTATCTCTCTCTGTCTGCAGCCTGCAGTGAGTAGGAGCAACCCATGTGGATCAAGATTTGAAGAAAGAAACCAGAACTAGTGGTGAGCTCTCCTTCCTTTCCTCTGGTCACATGTCCTTCTCCTGCCTCGCCTGCAGCATGTCCCACCCTCAAATCAATGTACAATTTTGAGGATCTTGTATTAAACTCAAGCATTGCATTTTATGCTAATTACACTACATTTCATTGATAAATATTGCACTCATTCTCCTTCTACTACTTTTCTAACAACAGTTAATGTATACATGGGCGTCGCAGCCATTATATGAGGGTGGGACAAGTCCCCCCCACTTTTTCAAATGATTAGTTTAGACCCCCCCACTTTTACCATGTGGAAAGTCCGTGAATCGGTCTATCCACTCGCCGCACTTTGTAGAGCGCTGTGTCAGTGCTTCACTATCAAATCCATTCCACTTGCTTATTGAGAGAATGCCCAAATCAATGAAACTCCGTACCATGTTTTCACTGCTACTTTGTACCAAGGCAGATTCTCACATAGCGCGCGCATGTTCAAGGAGTGTTGCCATAGTTGGACAGCTCAGATCTGTTGTATGAAGCGATGCCAATAGCGGAGGTAAGGCACACACACCAAGTGTTCAGGACATTGTTAATACAGCGAAAATCAAAGCTGACGATCTCTTGGTTTGATATGTTTTCTCCCCCAGACAACATGGACATAAGAACATTGTTTTCAAAGAAGAGGAAAGTAAGTCATCAGCTGGTAGCAGTTAATCAGTTAACAGTGATGGCGGCGGCGGCAAACGCGTCTCACTTCTGGAGAGGAGTTTCGTCTTTATGTCATGATAGAGAGTTACAAATACTGAATAGTTTAGATGAGAAAAGGCATTGAAATACCAGGTCACTAGTATTTATCATGTAAACAGGGAACATGAATAACCCGATCTCTCTGTGCTCATGTAAACACCATGATGTCCATGTAGAGACGCAGTCAGTGTGTTTTACTGGAGCCTCAGTTCGATAAGAGATTATTTTCTGAGTTCTTTAACTTCGGTACTCTCTCTCAAAGTGCATTATGTTTTAATTATACTTCTTATCATTCAGAAGCTTGTTGTGTGTGTTTATGTTTTACTGAGTGCTTATAGGCCATTTCCATCCCAGTATTCAGTTAACTATTTATTTTCTGTGCACATTACATAGACTAGCTAATATTCTACCTACTGCTTGGGACTTTGAGTCTTCAAAATGTCCAATGTCACAGACTGGGACTTACTTTAGAGTCAGTTGTATTTACATTCAGTATGACTTGTTATGATTCAATGTGAAAGAGTATACTGCTCAATACATAATGATCACTTCACCACCTCTCTTGACATCTAGGCGCTTGAGAGTGAGTCAGAGGCAGAACACAGGGACAGTGGAGAGAGGTCCGTTGCTGAGGTGAGTGATGAAAGGGAAATGACAGTTTAGAGTAAATTGTGATGTGGACTCTCATCCCAGAATGTTAAGGAAATCAATGGGCAGGGCTCGACATTAAGGACTGCCCGGTGGCCTGGGGCCATCTAGTATTTAGCTCGGGCAATGAAGCCTCACCTGCTGGTTGCCCGATCGGGCAATCTATTATGCCAGTATCATGCAGCTCGCGGATCCAGTAATGAGTGACCCGACAGTAAAACTAAACATATCTATAACTAGTTTAGGTAGTTTGAGACGCAATTAAAATAGCTACGTGTGATATTCTAACCTGAAGTGTGTGTTTTGTCCACTCACCGCTGCATGTGATCATGCAGAGCTGCGTGTCGACTCGTCAGCAGCAACTGATCTCTCTCTCCCGCCAGATTAGACTTCACTCGCGTTTATGTCCATAGCACTACTTTTTAATAGTTGTATTAACTTATTAACTGATCGACATCAGAGATGCAAAATATCATCCCTGTGTTTTTTATATTGTAAACTGTATTTAAATAATGTGCGGGCATGTATGCATGTTGTTATGGATGTGTGAGCATATGTTTGTGTGTATAATGTTTATATATATATATTTATTCGTTTTATGTGGAAATGCACTGCGAGGATTGCTTTTTTTAAATTTCGTTGTACCTGGTGCGATGACAATAAAGGAATTCTATTCTATTCTATTCTATATCGATCAGATCCAGCTAGTTCTAGCTAATGATAGGACTACCTGCTTATTAAAAGACACCTAAACAATAAGTGTCGCTATGCAACCGGGTGAGGCCACAAAGTATAGTGCAGCATTATGCATTTGTTTACATGCCGACCGGAACCCCAAGGCATTACCAACAGATCAACGCACAATCAACCCATACAGGACATCTCTTTCTCCACATTAAGTGTTAGACATTAGAATTGACTATTCTTGTCTGTCTCATACTCTTCTTGTCTGTCACATAAGTGGCGCAACTGAAGCGGTATTGCGCTAAAGGGAAATTATTTTGATCGGACATTTTGACCGAAGAGATTTAGATTTGCCGGCTAACGGGAACTCTGACGTCGCCATTTTGTGTGCTTGGCGGATGCGTTCGGCTCCTCTCGACTGCTGCTCGGGTCTGCTCGGTCAGCCTCCGGATGAGGAGGCATTCGTTCGACCAACTTACAGTAGATAACATTACAAACATTTTTAACAGGGGCCATAATAGTGTAAATAATGTTTGTTTTGGCAGTTATAACTGAATGTAATGTTTTCTACTTTTTTACATCTGGGAAGGCATTTGCCTTCATCAGATGGAAAGTGTCTTGACCAACAACTTAAGTATTTCTTATAGCTATGCAGGGCAAGCGAGCAAACACAAACAAGAACAAACAAACAAGTGAAATGAAGAATAAAATTGAAATTGTACAATATAATATTGTGGTGGTTCATCTTATAATTCAGTCTAGAGAATGCACCAGACAGATGCCTCATTCACACCAACGCAACTCCGGTTCAAGCTCCGTGTTGGGCTTTTCAGGTTTAGCTCCGGCTCTTTTCACACTGCCCAGAGTCCAACTGGTGCTGCGGCATTGCGTCATCGTTTGCGTCATGACGTAACCGTTTGCGTGCCTGCTTCATAAAGCCAAAGCGCGCGGAAACCTCTCACAGCTCACACCGACAACAACAACAATGGCCGATTGTGCTCCAGCTTCCTCTGTACCTCTTCGGAAGACCAGATTCCCAGTAGGTAGCTGGTCTCTTCAGTGGACCACTGCTGCTTGTTAAGTTTCTCCATCGTTGTGTACAAACTGGATAAAACGCCAGCTTTTTGTTGTTGTTCAGGAGTTGATCCTGTCTCTCCCCCTGCCCCCGCCTCGACGTAAGCGTGACGTATGCGGTGCTTTTGCTCTGGCCGGACAATTTTTCTGGTGCTCGAAATGAACCAGATTCCGGAGCTAAGAGGCTGCTCCGCTGCGGTGTGAACAGGAAAACCCGGTGATTTTCAAAGCTCCAGCTCCGAACCGGCCCTGAAACACCGTTGGTGTGAATGAGGTATAAGACCTGCAAAAATCTAAATGTTCTAGGGGGAGGCCCCCCAAACCCTTTGTGCGTCATTTCGTCCGCGCGCATTTTTCAGGGCAATCTCTATTGGGCTCAGGGCCATCTGTAAATTTGCTTAGATGGCCCACAGGGCCATCTCCCAAAATCCTTAATGTCATGCACTGATGGGGATATTGAACAGGAAGCATTTCAGTCAAGGGGCATCATATGACCAATATAGACAGAAGAGCAACATTTATTTGAACATTTGAAGGAGAGGTGTCATGGCCATTTCCACTGATCATAATTCCATTGTTGAGGTCTACTAAAATAGAAAAATACTGTGCAATTTTCCAAACTCACATTGGTTTCGCATACAGCATCTCTTTAAAGTATGTGTATTCAGCAGTATTCACTTTCTCCACTAAACGGCTCGCTGCAGCTCTTGCCCCCCCCCCCTCCCTGTGAGCACAGTGTGCTCCGATTGGTCGGGACCAGTTGGGACATTGTGAATCGCGCTGAGCTCCGTGGAGGTGTGATTTCCTTGTTTAGCGATACACAGCGAAACACAGCGAAACTCAACCTGAACACACACAAAGTCACAGCCGAAGTAAAAACAATAAGTGTGCTTGATATTGAGAAAGAAAAAGGTTGATAAACGCTGTGAGAATGGGTCTGCAGAGAGAATTTCGCCGCGATCCCAACTGTCTGTTATCAGCCTGCAGCCAGGGAGGAGAAATCAGCAGAGCTGCCTGCACTGAGTGTGTGAGGAAGTCGTGGATTGGTCAATTTGGACCAATCAGCGGGGGCTTAACGTCACGGCTCCGCGGACGTAACGTAACGGCTCCACGGATTGGCCCATTTGGTTCCGGGTACCGCATGACCGTATCGCGTCATAGTTCTGGGCGTGGCTACTGGGTGTTCACACGTCACAATGTCCAGGAAGAACATGGAAGAAGGTCAAATAGTTCCAACGAGGCGTTTTGGGGAGGTATTTTCTGTGTTAGAGCTTTACTCCCAACAGGGTGCACTTTGAGGGTTTTGACTCTGCAGCCCATTTACATGCATAAAAACCTTCATAACACACAAGGAGACGGGTAATAACCGGAAAAGCATGACATGTCTCCTTTAAGTCAATGATACCATTCCTTGGTGAACTTAACATCTGTATGGAGTCAGATCAGTCTCAATATTAATAAATGCTCACAGAAGGATTCACAAATGTATTTTGCGATTTATATATAAATGACTCCACAACAATATCTCTCAATGCACTCACAAATATTTATTGTTGTATATAAATGTACAAAAAATGGGCATTTAAACTGCTTTTTATTAATTCAAAGACGGCTCTGAATTTTATAACCAAATATGTTTCATTTCTTTACTATTGGATGAAATTACAAAATGTACCCATCATTTGCCTCATGCTAGTATAGCCACATAAAAGTCAATCAAACCACCTGTTAAAAGGCACCAGAATACAGGAAATCTATTTTTTTTTTTCGTGGTGGGGGACCCCCACACCCCCCGTTAAAAATGTCCCCCCCACATTCAGGATGCTTCCCATGCCCATGAATGTATATCATTAAAGAGACAGCTAACATCATAGAGGCCCTGTTATGCGTTTGGCTGGTCCCTCTCCTGTAGTGTGTTATGTAGGTGTTTGTGTGCATGTCAATGATCTGCAAAGGCTAAAATCCCTGTGTTCTCTATAGAGGAAGTTTCTCTGACGGTTGAGTGGACAAAAGGCTAGAGCAATGTATTCTGGGTAACAGTAACGGCTCATTAGTTTTATCCCACGGCAACACAGCCAAGTGGTGATGAATGGGCACTGTTGTGTGGGTCATTGCTGTACGTGTGTGCTGTGTCTTATATTACTTCTCACTAGTCATGTTTTTTGTGTGAGAGTGTGCTTTTGACAGGTGAAGATAATTCATGAGAGCTCTCCTTGTGTATATATTTGTTCTCTTAATGTGTGTGTGTGTGTGTGTGTGTGTGTGTGTGTGTGTGTGTGTGTGTGTGTGTGTGTGTGTGTGTGTGTGTGTGTGTGTGTGTGTGCGCACATGTCCATGGGAGGCCGTCTAGTTCACAACTCATACTTGGTCTTACAAACAATATCAGAATCTCACACATACACCATTAAACTCTTTTACATATTGCTAAACACGCACAATCATACTCTCTTTCACACACATTTGTCTGGGCCATAAATCAAACTTACTTACATACCAAACTGTACTTTCTTAGAAACACTATTATTCCCACTTACAGACAACATCATACTACAATATGATACTCTAGTAGTGTATGCAAAATAGAAAACTTTGTATGTGAGAGAGGAATTGTAGTATGTATGAGGGTATAGTAGTAGTGTGTGTGTGTGTGTGTGTGTGTGTGTGTGTGTGTGTGTGTGTGTGTGTGTGTGTGTGTGTGTGTGTGTGTGAGTGTGAGAGCGTGTGTGAGAGCAGTGCTTGAATTGGAATCAAAAAGGTGCCAGTACTCTAAATCAGCAACTGTTTCAAGTCAATTTATTTATACAGCCCAAAAACAAGTATTTGGCTCAAAGTCATAGTATATCCTAAATGCTGGTGGGTTTGTCTCCTTACTGTATATTTTAGAAAGGCTCACTGTACATAAACAAAATGACTCAGGGTGCATCTGAGAATAGAGGGGGTGTAGTGGTAAAGTGCTATTTTTATAAGTGGGGAGTGGACCTGACACCCTCTAGTGGGGTCCGGGGGCATGCTCCCCCGGGAAGATTTTTTTTTAAATATTGAAGTTAGATGCATCAATCTGGTGCACTTTGAGAGCAAAATGAAGAGATATATGGATACCTCTCAACATCCATATGAAACAACTGTAAACAGATTAACTTTTTCTTTATGGATATAAAAGAAAGTAAAGCCTGACTCCTACTGGCGGCTGGTTAAATGACTCCTCGTCCCTGAGTACACTCACCATCTTTCAGCAGGAAAGGAGAGAGGGAATCCTTGTCCGGCGACAACCGTCTTTTCGCACTATTATTAAGCCACGCTAACATTTTCTAAATGCTAACGTTATGTGATGTCTTTTCTGCTCTAGTCTATCGCTGCGGTGCGGCATAGGTACGCTGGCCATATTTGTTGTCATGCGCCGGCGGCTGAGTACCGGCAATTCAAGCACTGTACACTCTAATGTTTCCCATTGTAAATTGTCCTTGGGTCTCTTGAAAGGCGCTATTACAATTATTATTATTTTTATTATTCCTGTGTGTGAGAGAATGATAGTGTAAATGAGAGAGGAATTGTAGTATGTAAGAGGGTATAGTAGCGTATGTGAAAGACAATGCTTGTGTTTTTGAGACCTTATGACAGTTTATGTGAGAGGACATTGTACTGGTTGAGAGAGAGTATACTTTAAAAGGAAGTCAGGTTGATCCAACAGGAAGCCAGTTTAAATATTCATTCCTTGGCTGGTTTACAGCCTTGAAAACAAAGCCTGAAGCTGCTCAGAGCACTGCTAGCTACATTTGAGCTGCAATAAGAACTTTTGGTAACACTTTATATTAAGGTACACCAATTCTCCATCAACTAGTTGTTAATTAACATGCATATTAGCAGTATATTGGCTCTTTATTAGTCATTATAAAATACTTATTAATGCCTTATTCTACATGACCATATTCTACAAGTAATAAGCCATTAGTTGAGAGTTTTTCCTCAATAACCCTCTAATTAGTGCTTATTTGTTGCAAGTAAGGAAGTTGTTGTACGTGAGTTTTGGTCTTAATATGCTCTGCTCAATATGGGCCTAATAAGGCAGTACCACAAGAATAGTAATTCTCCCATAATAACACTTACAAAATATGATCTATTCTTATGTAACAAGACATGAAACTATAAGTGTTAATTGAGTCTAAATAACTCAAAATGAGGTATTTCTATCTAAGAACATGTTCCCTATTTTAAAGTGAAGTCTTGTTCATAACCAATAAGCTAGTGGTTTGACTCTAATTGACCTGAACAGGTTCCCTATTCTAAAGTTGCCTCCTGTTCACACTTTGTAAATACATTATAGCTCACAACTACTGAAATTAAACCTCAACAGTACATGACAGAGGTGGGAGTAAGTCCTACATGTGCAAGTCATGAGCAAGTCTCAAGTCTTGACCTACAAGTATCAAGCAAGTCCCAAGTCACTGTGGTGAGAGTCAAGCAAGTCAAGTCAAGTCATTGCTCATGTCAAGCAAGTCAAGTCAAGTCATACAAAATTCTGATGAATAAGCCCAGTTTCCGCATTTAAATCAGTTAAAAGACAGTGGTTATGAAAATTGATTTAACCCACACTATGATCTTCATTAAATACACAGTTAATCATTTTAAATCTAATTTAGACCGATGACAATCATATTGGATTCATATTAACCCTAGAACTGCAGACAATATAGCGAGGACTCAAAAAGGCAGAATTCCAGGTAAGAAAATCATATATGGCATTTGCCATTACACATATTTAATTTAAATGTCTGTAACACTAGAACCGCCAACAGCGTCAGCACCTACATAGACATCATTTTCAAATCATTTAGTTGGAATGCTGTTAACAGCATTATGTTATTCTACGGACGAAAAGTTTATTATTATTCCGCCGTATTTTGCCGCGCTTCTCGTCCCGCATTCCACATCGCAGAAACTCCGTTCAAACATCAAAACGTTCAGCTCGGTCGGGAATCGATTGCTATTACTTTTCTCATTCATAACTTTCATAATTCCAGAGATACATCCCATAATTCATCACATTTTTAACATTGAAGTCAATGGAGGAAATCTTCAGACTTCAACAAATCTTCATGCGACTTCAACTGCTAACTGTTCATTCATACTTTCACTCAGAAACGTCATTCCAACTTTAAAATGTTACACATCTTTCTGACATTATTCGTGTAGAACAACTTTTAAATCTGATTCTTACTTTTAGAGATATTAAACATTGTTCAGACCTTGTTTTAGAGGTTTTCTTCAGATTTTAACATTAACTACAGTGCGTGATGTCACAGCTAGAGGGTAGAACATCTTGAAATTTGCCTTCATATATTTTTTTAAAACTGCCATAATTCCCAAACCCTACATTCCTGAGCAGTGTTGGGCAAGTTACTTCCAAAATGTAATATATTACATATTACTTATTACTCTCTTTTGAAAGTAATAAGTTACATTACAATATTACTGTCTCTGAAATGTAATGAGTTACACTACTTTAGTTACTTTTGAGTTACTTTCACCAAAATAACCGCAAAAGAATGGCTAGGTATTTTAAATGCTGAAATGTAGTTTAGTGCAGCTCATTATACATCCAGTGAACGGCGATGTGGTATAGCATAACAACTGTGTAGGCCCTTAAGGCTACTAACAACTTGTATTACACGGCTTAGTTGAATACTGCATTCTGATTGTAAATTCTTAACATGTGACACGTTGTTAATCCAGTACAGACCACTGTCAAGGACTATAATGAAGGTTGCTAAGGAGGATCAAGAAAGAGAAAGGAAAAGAGGTTAAAAGACGGAGCGCTGGACGTCAGATAAATCACCAGAAGAAGGCAGACAGGAAGTAAACACTAACAGGACACGGAATGGGCTCTGTAGTGTGTTTAGTATATGGCCATGTACAGGCCCGGTTCCAGAACAAAATGACTCAGGGTGCCTCTGAGATTACAGGGGGCGCAGCAGTAGTAGGTTTACATGAGCAATAGTGGCCGGCAACAGCAATGAAAAATAGCATTCATGGTCCCCAATGAACAGATTATGGCATTTGTTATGTTTTGAAACCAAGCAAGTGAAAACATTTCAAGTGAGTTAAAAGTGCAATCCTGAAATATCTCATATAGTCCAAAGTGGACTGTGGCAAAGAAAAGCACAAAAGCTTCAAAGCTGTACTGATAAAACAAATGAGAAGATATTGTAAATCAAGGCACATATTATTTAAACCAGCTCATGGTTTGAAAAGGCAAACATTGAAAAGCAAAAGTATTATTAAAACCATGTACTAAATCATCACCTTGGTCCCATCATATACTCTGGGAAGAGAATATTTACTGTGCTTGAAAACTGGTATCACATCATCATGTGAGGTTGACTTTGTGACCTGGAGAACATTTCAGCTGCAACATTAGCTTGTTGATAAGCTTGGGATATGAGATCTTTCTGTAGCCATTCGTGGTGAAGGCATCTGTGCTATTGTATGCATTATGTTTGACCCAACATTTCTACAGGCATGGCAGAATATGAATCTATTTTCACATGAATATTCCATTGTCTTATTTTATACCACGAGCTGCAAAATGACCGCCTACTCCCACTGTACAGGCGGGTACTTGTTTAGATATACCTGGGCAGGCTCTGTTTTGCCGTGGTATCCTGGCACCTGACGAAGACTGCTGCTCCGGGGGCGAGGGCGGCGAGTCAGGCGTGAGTAAGTTAGTGTCCACAACGGAGGGTAACGTGATGTCCCCATCTGACCTGTTGCTACTGTCTGCAGTAGATGCAGTGTTGCTGGCGTTTAGTGATGGTTGCTTTAACCATTTTCGTATAAATGATTATCCACAGATGTGTGTCACTTCATACTTGCCAACCCTCCCGATTTTCGCGGGAGACTTCCGATTTCATAGCCCTCTCCCGGTTTCCTCCCGGGGTCATATTTCCCCCGCATTTCTCCCGATTTCTGACAAAATCAGATTTACACACGACTGTTTCCACTCTGACTTTATTACAGCTACACACCATTGTTTGGTTTCCATGGTAGCACGTCTCTTTAGTAGCGTGCGCAACTAGATAGTCACAGAAAAACAGAACAAGAATCGACAACTCGACCCTCTGCTCACTCCTTTCCTGGTCCAGCCCACACATATGCTCCATCAATAGGATGGTGTTACAGGCCGCAAGGCATTGCACTCAGAAGTACAATAAGCATGTTAATGTTAATCTAACAGCTCCGGCGATCCACTAGCACCGTCTAGTCTAGAGAAACAGAAAGAATAAATGTTCGTGATGCTACGCTGCTGCATCCAGGAGCAGGCGGATCTTCAAACAGGTCTCTCCATGACACTGGTCTTCATTTGGGGCTCGCAGAGCTGACCGATCCTTGTCCGCCCTTTCCCTCATCCAGGGTCCACTTGTATTTGCAATAAAGAAAATATCTCCGGTTGGAAATTCTTTTCTGGGCCTTCTCCATTCGCTCTGTCGTCCAAATCCTCCAAATCCTCTTCATATCGAGGCTCCTCTGTGTCTCCATCACTGTTCACACCATCTATCTGGAGGTCGGATTCCATTTCCTCATCCTGTGTTTCAGTCTGATGTTTATGACTTTGGTGAGGCTGTGATGTCTTGGAGCTGGTCTCCTCTTTGTGGTTTCTTCCCTGCTCCTCACTCTGTGCTTTTCACATTGCACTGTTGATGTTTTTTCTTGTAAATGCTGATGGGTTTGATGTTTGATGGACATCTTTCCGTGTTGTTCCAATGCAAGCTGAGAGGTTACTACAACAGGGCAGCCAGAGCTGAATCCATTGCCCTGTCCACCGGCCCCAGTATGAACACTTGTCTCTGACTGTCCAGGTGAAACATATTCTTTAATTAAGGATGTGCCTGTATCCTCATCTTCAATGTGAAGGGCTGACCGTTGCTTCTGGTGACACACACTGCACTTCAAATATCTCCAATAGTCTTTGATTATGTGACCAGCAGGGCAAACAAAACTAGATCCATCCACCTTTATGGAATTTGTTTCCTCATTTTCTATTTTCATATTGAAGCTTGAACATGTATACTGTGAGTGATGGTTGTGTTGGAGAGAAAAACAGTTGTAGTTTGGGGCAGAAGGAAACTTTATCTTCTCAGATTTCTGTTTGTTACCTTTTTCCACAGATCCTTTCGATCCACGCCTCGAGTGGATTTTCAGTATGTCAAGTTTGGCATTGAGTGCAGTCACTTTTAGGTCAAAAGCAAGTTTTGTCTTTTCTTTTCTAATCACCTCCTCTTGGGCTTCCAATGCTTGCTTCCTCTTCAATGCAGCCATGCGTTCTTTAAGGACTGCTAAATCATCTTCAGCTTGGATTATTGCAGATGATCTGTATGATAATCTGAATACTTTCTGTGGTCTGGAATTATTGTCCTTTAAACATAACATGTGTGGTGCAATGTCTTTAAGATTTACCTCGTCAGAAGATCCACTTCTGTCCTGTGATGTGGCGTCTTGCATCATTTTTCTTTGATTGGCGTTATTTAAATATCCAAATGTGTTATTTTTATCCACAGGAGAAAACGCTGTTGCATGCGCATGCCTGCGCGTCAAAGTGCGTAATCACTGTGTGCACCTGTTCCCACGGTCCGACTATTCTTTAAACTTTTTCCACTGTTCATTAATATGCGGGGAAACAATGACTCCAGCACTCCAATAGTGAGGCCGTTTTTCTATACAGCCACTGGAGAAAATGTTCACATACCGCCCATGTTCCTGTGCCGTTGTTCAAGTCCGTCCAGAGCCCGGTGTGTCTTTTAAAGTGAAATCCAATACTCCACTTCAAACGCGGGCAATCCAAAAATACACAAAAAAAACCTTCAAAAATCAAGTCCGCTTTGACTGCAGAGTTTTTTACTTTAAAAGACACATCAGGGTCTGGACGATCTTCAACAACGGCACAGGAATAATAACATAATTAAAACATTTAAACAAACGACTAAAAGTAGATGAACTATTATTCAAAAGTTTACAGTAACTTCTGATAATAACACAGGGGAAATAAACGAGGCATCTCTCTCTCTCTCTCTCTCTCTCTCTCTCTCTCTCTCTCTCAGTATCAGGGTTAGTCAAAATGAATCCCTTGGCGGTTCTAGTGTTCATTTACCGTTTTGTCTTCTCTTTGCTTAATCGATTTGAAACCAAGTCTAACGTAGCTTAAACTTAACGTTAGCTTTCTAGCTAACACAACACATTCACGCACCTTTCTCTGTGGGTTTTTTTGTAGTGACGAATGAAGTTGGATGATGTGTATGGGCTCAGAACAGTCTCATAATACACACATGCACACAGAAGGATTCACACTTGTACTTCATGATCCGCAAAAGGATTCACACTTGTATTTCCGGATCCACACTTGTGTTTTTCAATGCACACACATGTGTTCCGTTTTATATACATGTAAATAAAATCCAAATACAGAAAAAAGTTTTACATATGTATTTTTGATCCTCACATATTTGTTTTCCGTTTAAATCCCCTGAACCTGCAAACACAACCCGCTTTCTGTGCACGGATCGCTGTGCATTCGTGTGTGGGTTTTTTGAGACTCCCCTGACGGTCACCCGATTCATACTCGTAATTTTTTCTATCTAGAGCCAATCAGATGTCTCCTTCATTCTAAGCCAATCACATGAGCGCGCCCCCACGAGGGTATGATTTATTGCGTTCATGACGTAGCGCTTCATGTACGCATTTTGCGCTGTCCGGTCAGCTCGCAAACAGAGGGCGGAGCATCAGGTGATCATGCAGAGCTGCTTGTCTCCGTCAGACTCAGCAGCTGATCTGATCTCTCTCTCGCGTCCGGCTATACTTCACTAGCGTTTATGTCCATATCGATCAGATCCAGCCTCCTGATCGGCCTTTATAGAGAGCACCAATCAAACTATTAAAAGTGAATATCGGCCGATAATGACCGGTGGGGCTCCCCCCGTTGACAGTTCACTGTCTAGCACTGGCTTCGTAGTGCACTGATCGATTAGGCTAAGCTAACCTGTAGCTGCTCCCTCCACACTCACAACAACTTCATACACACATAAATAAAGCAGCTGTATTCGCCACACAGGAAACACACATTTAAAACGGTTTTGCCTGCCGTTTTTGTGTACACAAGCATTCATCAATGGTTCGGAAAGTGGCGCTGTACCTTAATAATATAAAGGCTTGTATTTGCGTGCATTTCCTGTTCGGAAAGTGGCAATGTCCTGAGAGTGGAGGTGTCCTGAGATTAGCGCCTGCAGGCAGGCTCCATGGACCTGTCAGCTCCGGGCAGCGCAAAATGCGTACATGAAGCGCTACGTCATGAACGCAAGAAATCTACCCTCGTGGGGGCGCGCTCATCTGATTGGCTTAGAATGAAGGAGACATTTGATTGGCTATAGATAGAAAAAATTACAAGTACGAATCTGGTGACTGTCAGGGGAGTCTCAAAAAACCCACACACGAATGCACAGCGATCCGTGCACAGAAAGCTGTTTGTGTTTGCAGGTGCAGCGGTTTTAAACGGAAAACAAATATGTGAGGATCAAAAATACATATGTAAAACTTTTTTTCTGTATTTGGATTGTATTTACAAACGGAACACATTTGTGTGTTGTTGTGGCAGATATCTCTGCTCCGCGCCGATCATATATGAGTTTGCTTTAAAAGAAGGGAAACCCAAAACAACCAGGATAGGGGTTAAACAAGAATCTGCTTTAATGATAAACGGTAAGAATACAAATACACTTCTCCAAAGGGGTAGGCCCAACCCCTGCTCTGGTCCAAATGCCGGGAGAACCTTTCATCTTGACGGCAGGAGGAAAAAGAGAATGAACTAAATTCAAACCCAACTTTTATACCCAAAAATCACCGGAGGAGCCGAGTCAGTCTATCTCATTGGAAGATGTAAAAGATGACTTTTCTTAGCGAATCAGCGCGAGCCAGCCAGGATAATAAACAAGTGTCTCTGAGATGGTAATAAAATGTATCTGGCGTCCGTTATCTCACTTTCCTGCATAGACTTTCACACACACACTTTCCTGCACATTCCAGAGGCCTGAGCTGTATCCCTTTGTTCACAAAGATAATACATATTAATACTCTCATATGAATACAAAGTAATCAAACACACACATATACTATTCAAGATATGTTGACTTCCCTGAAACATGACATACTGGAGATCTTAAGCAGAAGGAACTCTCATCCAACTCTCACCCTGCCATCTATACCTCCCCCACAGAGCAATAAAACTCCAAGCACCCCAGAATGTTTGAGCAAGTTTTAGTCCTCACATTTATGAAAGGATAAAACAGAGAAACCAATACAAAACACAAACACAGGTATTGTTTAAACAGTATTCACTTAACTGCTACTATTGATAATTTCCAGAGAAACTCAAGGGGCCTCTTTTAATATCTGGAAGTTGCAACAAGACTTTCTGCCATTTCAAATGTAACACACTTCCCAAATATCAGATGATAATCTGCAGTGTGCATTGAAAAACACAAGTGTGGATCTGGAAATACAAGTGTGAATCCTTTTGAGGATCATGAAGTACAAGTGTGAATCCTTCTGTGTGCATGTGTGTATTATGAGACTGTTCTGAGCCCATAGTTGTGGTGGTCGTGTCACTGATCTTTATGCTGCAGACCTTGCATACCGCTGTTCTCTTCTTATTACCGTCATCGACAAAATAAACCTTGAATCCAAATTTGACTATTTTTGGAGTAAAGCTAGCCACTGCCATGTTAACTGACACTCCTGCCGTCTAGTGGGTTGCCAGGTTTGCGCGCACAGCGCTATAATCACCCAATCCCGTTTCGAAAAAACTAAATGTAATATCTCACTACAAAAACATATACGCAAATATTGAATTTTAAAAAGTCAAGTCCTTTCAAGTCATCTGTCTCAAGCTTAAGTCAAGTCTCAAGTCATGAATACCAAGTCAAAGTCAAGTCAAGTCTTTTATCAATGTTAGTCAAGCAAGTCTCAAGTCCAAAAATATGCGACTCGAGTCGGACTCGAGTCAAGTCATGTGACTCGAGTCCCCACCTCTGGTACATGAACAAAGTAGGCACACGTTAAAATATCTGTTTTATTAAACCACTAAAGAGAGGTTCAGACACATCCCAAAGCATGTCAAGTTTCTCCAAGGCTGAGAACACATATGCAGCCTGTACTTTTTAATAAAAACAGATTTTTAACAGCGTTTATCTATTTGTGATCATACTGTGTGACCTGCTTGTACTTGCACAATAGGTGTACTGTTCTCTTTATGTGTTGTACTGTCTCAGTGTGAACATAGATTAAACAGCCAGCCAAACTCTTTTGAGAGCCAGGGAATGAGCAGCCATTCTCCTTTATTTACTTATTTCAGTCCACTGACATTCAATCGGAGTGAAACTATAAAAAAGGCACTTAATGATCTCATACATGCAAGTGTAACATACACAGATTAACCAACCCAGTCTCACGGCATTTTGTGTTATAGTCACAACATTCAATCTATTGATTCGTGTTCACCAACACGATTTTCCCCTTTTTTTCGTGTCACACAGAACGATTTTAAAAGCAATGTATTTATATTGGCAGTATGTTTCGTGCCTGCAGCACGTCTTTTTGTCCGTTCGGGTCTTGGAAGACCGGAAGCTGTGTGGTTCATAAAAACATGTTCTTACTCAATATCAAGCCACGATTATTGTTTTTATTTAAATCGTATAATGTCTGACTTTTTTTGTCGTCTGTGAGGAAAAGAAATGGGGCTCAGAGCCTCAGAATACTGAAATATGTATTTTTTAAATATTTGTTTCCTTCTAATTTGTCATTATTTTCTAAATAACACAGTGTTATTTACTCAACAATAACACACAATTATCCTTGTTTTTATTTATTTGTTTATTTCTATAATCTCTGGCTTTTTTGCCGTCCGTCAGGAACTGAATTTCAAAATAATGTCGCCGGAAACAAATGTAGGCGATACACACCCACTGAACTGATACATTGCTTTTAAAATCGTTCTGTGTGACACGAAAAAAAGGGGAAAATCGTGATGGTGAACACGAATCAATAGATTAAATGTTGTGACTATAACACGAAATGCCCTGAGACTGGGTTGGATTAACACATAGGACCGCTAAGTGTAAACAAGGTAAATATAGCTAATGCTAGCTGTGCAATAAGCATGTATACAGGCTAGTATAGGGTGACCAGACATCCCCGTTTTCCGGGGACAGTCCCGTTTGTATTGCCCTGTCCCCGGTTGAAACTGTCCCCGGAAATGTCTCAGTTTTTTAATATGCGTTAAAAACACATAGCAACGTGAAATAAAATGTTTCATGTCCGGAAACACTGGGTAAACACTACAGACTGTGGTCAAGCCAGCCCCCACTTCGGAAAACACAGTCAAGCCAGCCCGCACGTTGTATTGCAGTCTGATTGCGGTGCGCGAATATCCTATGCATTACGGTAGAGGCCTGTAAAAACTGCCTTCAAAATAAAAGCGTTTACTCGGTCAAAAACAAATATACCTAAAAAACACACCAAACATATTCATATATACTGGAGCTTAAATTAAGAAATATGTACTATATAATGTGATCAATAATAATTTAAAACATACAACGTATATAACTACCACATTATAACTGAGTGAATGTAAAATGTAAGTATACAGTTATGAAGACATATCTGACATTTCCACTGGGTGACTCATTTCAATTGATGTTGACACCATCTCACAACACTCCTAAAATAACATTAGCACAATTTCAAATGTATGCTGTTTAAAATCTCAAATTAGATCTATTGTCCATCTATATTTTGATTATTATTTAATGGAAACCGTCCATAATCAAAGAGTCATTCAAAGTCAATCAAATACTTATTTCACTTCAGGGTGATAGCAGGACACCCCATCTAGTCAATCAGAGAAAATCAGAACAATCTGATGTAGAGTTTCAAAATAAAATACTTTTGAAATCTCATATGGGCTATCGTCCTTCTGTTTATACAAGAATAAATAAAAAACTGTCAAATTATCAAAGACTTATTTCACTCCAGGGTAATAGCAGGACACCCCATCTCATCACTCAGAGAGAATCTGGACAATCTGATGTGCAGTTTCAAAATTAAAGACCTTTGAAGTCTCATATATGAGCTATCGTCCTTCTGTTTGTATCCAACAGTTAACATGTTCGAATTACATTGAACCAGAATTGTCTCCCTTTTTTCTTTAACAGTGAAGAAAATTGGATATGTTAATGAGATTTTGACCACAAAACTCAAAATGTCCCCGGTTTTAATTTTGAAAATCTGGTCACCTTAGGCTAGTATGGCTAATGCTAGCGTGTATGCTAACGCTAGCGTGAATGCTAACATATTTTCTCATTGAGTTTAAAGAGCCTGTGACACGAGTTTCCCCCATCATCCAAACCCATCAATTTGAGTAAATATTGCCCCCTTGAAAACCGTTACTGAACTGATTTTGGATATTTGTACTTTGATAACCATTAATCTGCCCTTCAATGTTGAACATTTTCTGGATCTTCTCGGGGATTCTTCAAGTCCCGCCAAATTATGTGTGACGTCATTGCGGGCACAGCGCTCCAGCTGCACCGTTCAGGATCCCAGCATCTGCATGTAAACGCACGATGGCGCACACAGCAGCAAGCTCAGACAGCGATGACAGTTTAATTTTGAACGTGTCTGAGAGCTCATATGAGGCTGAAGGATCGGTTTATGTTGTATCTGTTAGAAGTTTAGGAATTAGGTGCGTCAATATGGGCGATCATACGGTCATGTAGCCAGTGGTGGACTGGGACTAAAAATCATCCCGGGACTCTCGACCGGCCCACTTCGGTACCGCTAGTAAATTGTCAACGGGGGGAGTGGGGGATGTCAGGGGCGGCGAGTGCTGTAGGCTAGGGAAGGCTAAGCCTTCCCAAATATTTGTGTCACTGCATCCTGGTAAAATACAAATATAATGTATTAGCGCTGCTAGCCACCTGTGCCCTGTACTACGAAGCCAGTTCAACATACCCTGGATATGTTTGAGTAACAAACAAACTAACAACAACAAACTAACAAACGAGATCTCGCTAAGCGGTCCTACGACGCTGGTTATTAACTCGGTAAATCAAGCCAGGGTTTCTCTCACCAGCTGAGAGCGCGTTCACGTGAAAGGGGCGGGGTTAGCTACATTTGACCAATCACAAACAGGGACAAGTGTACTGACAGCGCAGCGTCATACTTCATTAATGAAAAGTAAACTAATATTAGACAAATATGAGCTTTAAACATCCATGACTTAAACATATAAGTCATGTGCAGTGTGCAACTCGATTTTGACAGGATAACAACTGGTGACTTCTAGAATTGTGTGAGTAACATTCTGTTTCAGTGTGTGTACTCTGTATAAATGCTCTGTAGTTGATCTGACTGAAATTGTGATTTTAAATCTCAAAACCGCTACAGTATCTGTCAGGCAGAAACTTGGGACAAGTTATTTGACTGAAACCTTAAAACTGAACTAACTGACTGCTAGGGTTAACTTTGATTTAAACATTTGTAGAATACTAAGAGCTTTATTGAGTAGGTGTAACTGTATTAAGGGTTAAACTCATAACTTTATAACTTAGGGTTTAATGTAATTGTAAAACCATTGGGCCACTGAAAAGACACAATAGCAACTCAGGAGGGAGCCAGTCTAGATTTCTTTTTGAGGGCCACCAGCTGCAGAGAGTTAACTAATTAAAGGGGCGTGGCCCCACATCTGTGAGAACTCAGCAATCAGGTGTCCATTTTAGGTAGCACTTTCCTGGAGCGTCAGACTGACGAAGACAATAGAGTCCTGCTGGAGTCAAAGACTGACAAAGACAATAGAGTCCTGCTGGAGTCACGAGGGTGGCAAAGAGGAGGCAAATCCTACTTTGATTGAGCTAAGTATCGCTGGTGTTTTATTTTATTTGGTTGTTTAGCCCCTCATGCTATAATCATGTGTATTTTCTACATTCCTGTTCATGTGTCCTCTCGCAATTATCACTGGCCCCGTGTATCTCGTAATCGATATAACCGGCCTGCTCTCGTCTATCCCACATGCTCCACTGACATCCAACATCTAGTTTCAGGCGGCCTGTGGAACTGCCAGTCAGCTGTTCCTAAGGCTGACTTCATCTCTGGCTACGCTTCCCTGCAGTCTCTGGATTTCCTTGCTCTCACTGAGACGTGGATTACTCCATCCAACACATCCACCCCAGCAGCTCTCTCCACAGCATATTCCTTCTCCCATACACCCAGACCCACTGGCAGAGGAGGTGGCACTGGTCTCCTGCTCTCTCCCAAATGGAGCTGTTCCCTCTTCAAGCTACCTAACTTCACTCCTTCCACCTTTGAATTCCATGCCGTCACTGTAACCCATCCTATACAATTAACCATTGTTAACCAGGCGCCTTGGGGGACTTCTTGGAGGAATTAGATAATCTCCTCTCACACATCCCTGAAACTGGCCCTCCTGCTGTACTTCTCGGAGACTTCAACCTCCAGACAGGGAAGATAGACGAACTAACATCTCTGTTAACCGCCTTTGCTTTCTCACTGTCTCCATCCCCACCAACTCATAAAGCTGGCAATGTCCTTGATCTCATATTCTCAAGGAACTGCACTACTTCTAACCTCTCTGTAAACCCGCTCCACACATCCGATCACTTCTTCATTTCATTCTCTCTACCCCTTTCCAAACATAACGAACTAATCTCTTCTCATCCTGCACCTGTCCGCCGTAACCTTCGTTCCCTCTCCCCCTCTACCTTTGCCTCATCGGTGCTCTCAGCCCTCCCTTCCTCTGACTCGTTCCAACTCCTACCTCCAAACTCTGCTGCAGAAACTCTCCTCTCTACTCTCATCCTCTCTGGACTCTCTCTGTCCTCTCACATCTCGGCAGGCTCGTCAGTCCCCTCCTGCTCCCTGGC
Source organism: Pogonophryne albipinna (assembly GCA_028583405.1). Taxonomy (NCBI): domain Eukaryota; kingdom Metazoa; phylum Chordata; class Actinopteri; order Perciformes; family Artedidraconidae; genus Pogonophryne; species Pogonophryne albipinna. The sequence goes on from CM053252.1 coordinate 41,112,305, forward strand.
TAAATGACGCACTGCGTGCTAATAGAACCGTCCTTCGGGCAGCAGAGCGGAAACTGTGGAAATCCAAACACCATGACGACCTCCTAACCTATCAGGCTCTCCTCTCCTCTTTCTCTGCTTCGATCTCTCAGGCAAAAAGCACTTTCTTTCAAGATAAGATCCAATCTTCCTATTCCAATCCCAAAAAACTATTTTCCATCTTCTCCTCCCTCCTGGACCCCCCCAAAGCCCCTTCCCCCTCCTCCCTTCTGTCAAGCGACTTTGTTAACCACTTTGAAAAAAAGGTTGATGATATTCACTCTTCTTTTTCTGACTCACCTTTACTCACCGCTGAGTCACCAGACCCTCCTTTCACCCACACACTAACCTCCTTTCCCCCTCTCTCTCCAAGTGAGGTTCTTACCCTCATTACCTCTGCCCGCCCTACCACCTGTCCTCTGGACCCTATCCCTTCAAACCTCCTTCAGACTATCGCTCCTGATATTCTACCGTTTCTCACCCATTTCATCAACACTTCTCTAACTTCTGGTCACTTTCCAAACAGTCTCAAGGAGGCAAGAGTAAACCCTCTCCTAAAGAAACCCACTCTCAACCCGTCTGATGTTATAAACTACAGGCCTGTCTCTCTCCTCCCGTTCCTGTCTAAAACACTTGAACGCGCTGTCTTTAAACAACTCTCCTGTTATCCCCATCAGAACAACCTTCTGGATCCGCACCAGTCTGGTTTCAAGGCAGGTCACTCCACATAAACTGCCCTCCTTGCTGTCACTGAGGAACTGCACACTGCTACAGCAGCCTCCCTCTCCTCTGTCATCATCCTGTTGGACCTGTCTGCTGCATTCGACACGGTGAATCATCAGATCCTCCTTCGCACTCTCCAAGAAGTTGGAGTTTCAGGCTCTGCACTTTCCCTCATCACCTCATACCTCAAAGACCGCACCTACAGGGTTACTTGGAGAGGGTCGGAGTCCGACCCTTGTCAATTAACTACAGGGGTCCCTCAGGGCTCTGTTCTTGGTCCCCTCCTCTTCTCCTTGTACACAAACTCGCTCGGATCTGTCATTAGCCCGCATGGTTTTTCATACCACTGCTACGCTGACGACACCCAATTAATTCTGTCCTTTCCCCGCTCAGAGACCCAGGTCGTCGCACGCATCTCTGCTTGTCTAGCTGACATCTCTCAGTGGATGTCTGCTCATCACCTCAAGCTCAACCTTGACAAGACTGAACTGCTTTTCCTTCCGGGAAAAGATTGTCCCACTCTTGACCTAACAATCAACATCGGCACCTCTGTTGTTTCCCCGACTCAGACTGCAAGGAATCTGGGTGTGATCCTAGATAACAACCTGTCCTTCACTGCAAACATAGCTGCTACAACCCGCTGCTGCAGATACACGCTTTACAACATCAGGAGGATACGTCCCCAGCTGACCCAGAAAGCGACGCAGGTTCTGGTCCAGGCTCTCGTCATCTCACGCCTAGACTACTGCAACTCCCTCCTGGCTGGTCGACCTGCATGTGCCATCCGACCTCTGCAGCTCATCCAGAATGCAGCGGCTCGTCTGGTCTTCAACCTTCCTAAATTCTCCCACACCACGCCGCTCCTCCGCTCCCTCCACTGGCTTCCGGTAACTGCTAGAATCCACTTCAAGACAATGGTACTTGCGTACCATGCTGCGAATGGATCTGGCCCTTCCTACATCCAGGACATGGTTAAACCGTACACCCCAGCACGTGCACTCCGCTCTGCATCAACCAAACGGCTCGCTGCACCCTCGCTGCGAAGGGGACCCAAGTTCCCATCAGCAAAAACATGTGGGTTTGCTATTCTGGCTCCAAAATGGTGGAATGAGCTCCCCATTGAAATCAGGACAGCAGATAGCTTACACACCTTCCGGCGCAGACTGAAAACTCATCTCTTTCGACTTCACTTCGAGCAATAGAACTATTAACAAAGCACTTATATACTAATAAAGGACTGGCTTATCTAAAGCCAGTTGAGTAGCACTTGAAATGTTTTTGCTCTGTGAAACCTGATGTACTTATTTGATTCTGTTTTCTTCAAGTTTGTATTTTGTTGGTCGAACGCACTTATTGTAAGTCGCTTTGGATAAAAGCGTCAGCTAAATGCAATGTAATGTAATGTAATATAATCCAGGATAGAAGCCACAGAGTTGCACCTGCAAGGTGAATACAGAACAACTGGTTAAAAAATAACTAGGCCTACCGAGTGTTTGAAAGCGTATAGTTGTGTGATATCACTGCCCCATCTAAGACACGAGTGGATCTGACTTTAATTACATTTGACTCGAGTGTTTCGTCAACATAATGTGTAGCTTAAAATAATACTTCTGCATACAGTATGTGACACTGTAAGTGTTGCACGGCCAGATACGGCTGGAGAAGCTGACTCAGATAAGGAAATATGATATATTATGATATTATATGATCGATGATCTGATTGATGATAAGTGCGACACGTCGGCGTCTTCTCTGCATACGGCAGAAACTGTATTTCCTTTATCCTGTAATATGACTTGAGAGATTTAAACTCCGCACACTGAGTTGATCTCTTTTCTATAGACGCCGGAGGCGGGCAGCGTCAGGTAAAAAAAGTTATTTAGCCTTCCCAAACCTGAGCCTCACGCGCCATCTATGGGGGATGTGCTTGTGACTTATCCGACCGGCCCACTTCGGTACCGGCCCATCGGGATTCGTCCCGATGGCCAGTCCGCCACTGCACCCAGCCCACGTAAACTGTCAACGGGGGGAGCCTCGCTGCGGGGAAACGGTGGACCTAGTGTCCCGATCTGAGTGGGAATAATAATAATAATAATAATAATAATAATCCGTACATTTTATCCATTAATTTCCCCAACATTGTGGTTAAAAAACACACGTTTAATCCATGTTGGTGTACTACAACTACAAAAAGCATCGGTTTGTTTTCTCATCAGGAAATGCAGACCGGCTCAAACAAACAATTTGTAATCATCATCCTCACGATCATTTAATGTATCGAATTGACATGAAAAGCACTAATAAATGTACAAAAATAATCGATTTGTTTTTATATCACATCCGACGGGAGGAAATTCAGCAGCTCTCACTACCGATTTGTAATCCTAATTTAATCATCTTCACCACGATCATTTATGTTTATGTTCGCCGAATTGACATGAAAGCACTGACAAATATGAATATACTGTAGTCAACTTCATTAAAACGTTATTAACGTGCCTAAACTCAGTAATTCACCATTTCTACGCATGACAACACACTTTGTCCGTGTTTGGCTCTCTCGCCGCACAGTGAAGCGTTCCCGCATTGACGTCACTTCCGGCTTCCCCCAAAACTTCAAAATGAGTCGAAGGAATTTCCCCGCGATGTTCGAAATTATTGATATTTATCGGAACGGTATCGCACCTTCTTTTTTAAACTGACGGTTCGAGATGACTAGTAGCCCAACATTTCATTGCACAACAGTTGTTGGGATGCTGTCACAGGCTCTTTAAACAACTCCAAATGTCATCACATAAACACAATGGTGACTGTAAAAACTACACTGCGCATGCTCAGAGTATTTTCCTATTTAATGTGTGTGGCAAAAAATAATGACCATAGGGGCATAGAGCTGCCATCCCCACCATACGTCATCTCACATCATTCAGAGCTGATTGGCTGTAAGTACGTGTGCCGCGAAAAGTGTGGTGTGTGAAGAGGAGACGAGAGAGCTGCAGTGAGGCGTCCTAAAACCCGGAAGTAAGCTGCGCATGGCTTCCCTCGACAAAAAAGCAATGAGATTTCTCCATAGGATTTTAGAAAATAGCTCCAAATAAGGTCTGTGGGAAACGTAGCTGTTAGATAAATGCACGTTTTGTTCAGCCGGATAATATCCACATGTCTACCCTACTTTTATCATTTTCGAATCATAAATCTATTGATTAGATTTATGATAGACTTTTGAAACTACAAGAACATAAGGAGGACTTTTACAAAAAAGTAATAGAGATTTTTGTCCAGAAGGATAGGCAAATGGACTTAATCTTCAAGTCAAGGTAAGACTGCAATTTGATTGAAAATGGGATCTTACTAAGAGAGAACAATTCAATATTTAAATGATAAAATTACATTTTTTGGGTATCCTTCTGTTGAACTGTCTGTTTAAAATTAATTGAAGCATCAGACAAAAAAAGCTTTTGAAAATAATATTATATTTTGATTTAGGTCAAAATATAATATGTGTAAACCTGAAGAGTCAGTGCCAGTGCCTCAGCAGCCATGAACCTCTCTGCAGAAGCTTATATATAGACCAGGGTTTCCGTTAGCCGGTAATTACCGGTTTTTAGCTGGTCAAATTGAATAAAAACCGGTAAATTCAAAATCTGCCGGTCAAAATGTCCGATGCTCCGATCGATTGGCCGCCGATCATTATCGGCCGATATTCACTCTTAATAGCTTGATCTGTGCTCTCTATAGGCCGATCAGGAGAGCTGGATCTGATCGATATGGACATAAACGCGTGTGAAGTGTAACCGGACGCGAGAGAGAGATCAGATCAGCTGCTGAGTCTGACCTGAAGCCCCGCCCACTGTTTAGCGCGCTGCATGAGAAACTGACGGAGAGGGAGGGAGGGAGAGAGGAAAAGAGAGGATCCTTTTCTCCCGTGTTATTATTCAAAGTTATTGTAAACTTTTGAATAATGTACTTTATCTACTACAAGTAGTTTCTTTGAATGTAATAATGATGTTGTTTGTGGAATCATTTATTGAATCTGAATTTTTCGATCTGTTACGATTATAAACTGAAGCAATATAAAAACGAGCCCCATTAACTGACTTTTAAACATCAGCATATCCGGTCCTAGTCCGGTAATTACCTGCTAACGGAAACTCTGCTACACAATTCTTATTATTATTATTGAAACATGACCGGTAAGTTTCAAATGTGTCCGGTAAAATAAATTCTGTTCGGACATTTGACCGGAGAGAAAAAATCCTAGCGGAAACCCTGAAAGACATCTAAGTTTTTTGTGCCCCACCACTTTTGTACATATAAAAACGCCACTGACTGTATTACCTCTTATATAAGCTATTATTTGGCCTTTCATTCACTGCTATTCTGTTTTACATATATGACTATTGTTATTAACATGAAATACTATTCCCTCTTACAAAGGTTATTATGCTGTCTTACACACATTGTTTACCGATTACACACATACTACTATCCCCTTTCACATACACTATTATAATGTTCTATTAGATTATAGTTGTTTGTGAAAGACGATAGTGGTGTGTGTACGAGAATATGATGGTGCGTTTAACCCTTCTCTTGCGTTAGGTCATACCCCCCTTCCCATGCTATTTTCGGTCGAAATTGACCAGTGATATCTCTGGAACCCCTCATCCAATTTTGATGGTTGACTTCTCATTTGAACAGTCAAAGCAAGTAGAATCAAGGGATGACAGACAGAATGACACCAGGGGTGAATTTCATATTATTTTTGGCAGTAAGTTCAAAGATAGTGCTTATTTTACATTACAGTATATTATAAAAATGCTTGCCATATAGGCTGTGTTTACTGGAGATGGAATTAATTTACTTAGTGTTGTAGCTGAGATTCTTCCCGTTCCAATGATGTATGGGATGTATTGATTTGATACAAGCAGGCCAGTGTTTCACCCATCGGTGGGTCGATCAAGTTCAGCATTCACTGTGATGAATATAAAATAAGACACTGATACTGTTTTCTTCAATTAACATTTATTGAAAGAGAAATATACCATAACAGAACGTGTGTCTGTGTGTGTGTGTTTGTTCACGTGTGTTCACGCGTTTTCCCGCACATAGTTGGCAATGCAAAATTGTGGAATGTCACCTCAGGCTCCTCTCCCTCAGGGGCCTCTCCCTCAAGTGCCTCTTCCTGGTCTGTTGTAGGCTCATAGTTTGGATCGCTGTTGTCTTCCATTTCTGAGACATCTTCCTCTATCTCCTCTTCATCTGGTTCAAAAATGTGTCCAGAGCCCCTCGTACAGAAAATCGCCTAATCGGTCGCCTGCTCATTGTGTCAATGAGTCAAATGTGAGCAAGGCACAAATATAACAGCTTGAGAGCCAGTAAGGGAGGCGCATTTAGCGCGAGAAAGTGAGAGGTTTGTGTTTCTCGAGGGGCACAGAGCTTGCACCTGTGAGAAGGTATGATACATTGTATCATACAGCGCTAGAAAGGGAGGTGTGTGTGTGTGTTCCATCTGCAGGATGAACATAATACACTCATACCCATTCATTTTCTATGGCGGTCAAATCTGACCAAAAACATCAAGGGTGTTTCACTGTTGAATAAATCACTCAAAATTCAATGCAAGTGGTGATCATCAAGTGTATATGTTCAGAGGCCTAGTGTGGAGGATAACATAAGGTATTGAGGCAATTGGATGAAAAACACAATATTTATGATTAAAATAAAAGTCATTCGGTCACTTTTGACCCGAAACGCAAGAGAATTGGGTTAAGAGATTTTGTTTTTGTGTGTGAGAGAGAATAGTTATTTATGTATGATAGTATGATAGTAAATGAAGGAAGGAATGACAGTACGTTAAAGACGGTATGATACTGTGTGTGAAAGAGTCTGGTGGTGTACATGGGAGATTCTGATATTGTTTGTAAGACCAAGTATGAGTGGTGAGCTAGACGGCCTCTCATATGTGTGTGTATGGTGTGATACGCACAAGGGCCTCCTAAGTCCTTCATCTCAGCCCTGACAACTATGATAGCTAATTTCTCTTCATTTTTCTGTTTACAGTATGCACATGTATGTGTGTGTCTGTGTGTGTCAGTACTGTATGGTTACATCAGCTCAGTGGTAAATTACCCTGCATTAAGCAGCCAGGCCTCATCAGAATGATTTGTGTGTATGTTTGTTTGCGTACACACGCTGACGTGTGTGTCGGCTGAATTGTTCTCAGCCAGATGTGACATTGATGCTTTTATGGATGAAGTGAGGCAAAGCTCATTAACTATTAGTGCTTCTGCACAGTGTGTGTGTGTGTGTGTGTTACATTGAGGAGGTTGATACACACTGGAGGTGTGTTTACATTACGACAAAGCAACATATTTTAGAAAGTTTAAAACGTATTGTTAGTGAAGCAGTATGCTGGCCTCTCTCCATGTTTTTGCTCCTTGATGTGATTTGAAGGATATTTGATAAGAAACAGGATAGATTTTTTATATTTGCAAAGGCAATCTCACCATGGATGAGATTTGTGTTCTGTTAGTGAACCCTGAAATAATTACATTGAACGTTCAGTATCTGATGGCTACAGATTTCCTCTCGCAAATATTTTTAGATAGAAGCAGAGTTGTATCTTTCTATTGCATCAATATAAAAATTAATTGTCTTTTAAATATGTGTTTCATAACCCTAGGTACTAATATTCAATCATAATTAATTAATGGAATTTCTCTTAAATAAGATAATTTTATTTTTTTGTCTCACTTATTAACCCATTCAGGTTTCTCATAATTTATATCAAAATGCCATAGTACTTGGAATGCTTTAAAGGGCCCATGTCATGCTTTTCCGGTTATTACCCGTCCCCTTGTGTGTTATGAAGGTTTTTCTGCATGTAAACGGTCTGCAGAGTCACAAACCCTCAAAGTACACCCTGTAGAACAGAAAAGACCTGTCTATGCTGCCCCAAAACGCCTCGTTGGAGATTTCTCATTTTCCATTGTTTGCTTCCTGGGTTCTGTGATGTGTGAACACCCAAATCAACAACAAATGACCGGATTGGCCCAAATGGACCAATTCGCGGGGCACCTCACACACCAGGATCCCTTGGCTAACTAACAGGGAGTCCCCATTGACTTGCATAGAGCTCCCTGAACGCTGGTAATAGACGACCCAATCTCACAGCGTTATAAACCTTTTTCTTACTCAATATCAAGCCACACTTATTGTTTTTACTTCGGCTGTGAGTTTTTGTGTGTGCTCAGGATGAGTTTCACTTGTTCTCGCTGTATCGGCGACACGGAAACTTGTCCGCTTGAGCAGCAACGAGCCTAAAGTAGTATTGATTATATGGCAACGTTACTGGCAGGACTGTTGATACTGATCCATAACAGAAACTAATGTGCAAGTATCAGCCGTATCTCGCATTACCTAATGCAACTCCACACTACGTCTTACGGTGCTGTACCGGAGGGGAGAGAGAGAGGAGCGAAGGGGGGAGAGAGAGAGAGCAGTGAAGAGGGGGAGAGAGATGTAATACAGTTTCATGATAAACGTTTTTTTTGATAGGTGCTTGTGTGGGAAATGCCAGCCCATGGCGTCTTCGCCTGCACAAAATGCACCCAGGAACGAAATCTAGCTCCGGTCCGGACTCGATGTCCTGACAGGCTGGAGTTTGTGCCTCCTGCACAAACACAATAGGCGCTTTCACACCAGAGTACTTTTCCCCATACTTTTCCCTTTTAGTTCCGATAGTTCCTGTGATTTTGCGTTCACACCAAAAAGAGAACTTAGTTCATGAGAACTTTTCGCCCCTTTTCAGTCCCTGCTAGAGAGCAGGTACTTTCCCAGGGAGAAAAAAGTTCCAATTTCTGATTGGCTGGGCTAATTGCAAACCACGCCCCGTAAAACTCGGAAAAGTTTTGTGAAGCCGCCATTGTATTTGCTGGCATTAGCATTATTAGCATTAGCCCAGCGCACCAACGGAGAGAGACTAACTTATGGCAACACAACAAAAAAAAACATGGGAGCGGTGAAGTGATGAGGAGCAGGGTTTCCGTTAGCCGGTAATAACCGGTTTTTAGCTTTTTATTTATTAAAAACCGGTAAATTCAAAACCTGCCGGTCAAAATGTCCGGTAATAATTAGGGATGCTCTGATCGATTGGCCGCCGGTCATTATCGGCCGATATTCACTCTTAGTAGTTTGATCGGTGTTCTCTATAAAGGCCGATCAGGAGAGCTGGAACTGATCGATATGGACATAAACGCGAGGGAAGTATAACCGGACGCGAGAGAGAGATCAGATCAGCTGCTGAGTCAGACAGAGACACGCAGCTCTGCATAATCACCTGAAGCCCCGCCCACTGTTTAGTGAGCTGCATGAGAAACTGACGGGCTGTCAGGAGAGGGAGGGAGGGAGAGAGGAAAAGAGAGGATCCGTTACTCCCGTGTTATTATTCAAAGTTAATGTAAACTCTTGAATAATGTACTTTATCTACTACAAGTAGTTTGTTTGAATGTAATAATTATGTTGTTTGTGGAATCATTTATTGAAAAATGAACCTGAATTTTTCGATCTGTTACAATTATAAACTGAAGCAATATAAAAATGACTCTCATTAACTGAGTTTTAAACATCAGCATATCCGGTCATAGTCCTGTAATTACCTGCTAGCGGAAATGTTTTCGGAAATGTTTCGATGTTTCGTTTCACTGTGTATCAGTTTGAAATAATCTCCTTCAAACAAGATTACAATTGAAATCATCATGATAATAATTTACCATTGCCCAATTCTAAATTGTATTGAATTAAGCTTGAACCCTTCTGTCCGAGCCGTAGGGTCGCTGGTTCAAGTCCCTGAACAGACTTAACATATGGAGTCAGATACAGTAATTCCATGAATGCAAACAGAAACACCATCATGGAATAATGGATGTGGACAAAGTACAGATAATGGAGATTATGCAGTGATACTCACAACAACAACTGCAAGCAATATAAATATGCTCATTGCATCTATCATCTGTCAACACATTCTCACTCCCAACTCGTCCGATAGTGACGTTATGTCAGGATCCCTTGGCGTCACTATCAAACGCAGTGGGGGGCCCTAACTGACGGCAACAAAAGTCCGACATAATACAATTAAAATAAAGAAGTAAAATCAATAAGTGTGGCTTGATGTTGAGTAAGAAAAAGGTTGATAAACGCTGTGAGAATGGGTCGGCGGAGAGCATTTCTCCGCGATCTAAACTCGTATATCATCAACGTTCACGGAGCACTATGCAAGTCAATGGGACTCCCTGATAGTTGAAAATCGACGCTAAAGGGCCCCCACTGCGTTTGATAGCGACGCCAAGGGATCCTGACATAACGTCATTATAGGACGAGTTGGGAGTGAGAATGTGTTGCGTCTGTACATGTGGTCCCTGAGACAAACAGACAGATGCACTGCAGTGAGAGGAGTAAAGGGAGTAACCAGTGGTTGCGTTAGACTTTTTCGTTGTCCGTCATTTTGACGGACAGGATCATAACATTTCCGTCATAATCCATTATTACCCGTCATTTTATTTTTCGTGTTTTAATGATGAGACATATTTCATATTTATGTTTTGGTACTGAGCAGCAAATGTTCATTCATTCCTTTTTTTTTATGATTCATACAGAACTTTTAAGGGCATGGAGAAAAAAAAAGATGAACAGAGACACCGACCGTGCGGTCACTTTTCATGTCAAAACGAATATGAATGATTTATTTTTCCTTGCCTCTTGCTTGCCCCTCTGCTGCTGGCTGAACGTTGTCAGTTTTAGTCTTACTGGCTTGTCCTTCATCCTCCACCGCATCAATCCCTCTTTTTTCACCTCGTTTATCCCACAATTACTGGGCTTATTAAAAAATCTTCGGACACTCAGCTGCCGTGATATTTTGCGATTGCTAAAGCCGGTTAAACAACGAGGTAATCAACGAGGTCAAAAACAAGACTAGACAATAGCTACTTAATATGCACACACTCGCCACCAACTGGACAGGGGTGTGAATGACTAAATAATAGTTACAGACTACAGTAGAGTACAGTAGATCGCCCTCAGTCGACCTGGCCACTAAGGATGTAATATAATGTGGGCCGCTGGTGGACATTTTGGCGCTGTTCCGAGTTGTGTTCTAATCTGTGAAAATGACGGACTGCTTTCAGATTTTTCCGTCATTCTTGGAAACATTTTGTCATAGACGGAAAATATTCGGTTAACGCGAGTAACAGAGGTACTGGCAGCACATAGAATATGAGCCGGAGAAAAGCTCAACTTGCTGTGGGTCAGTTCCACTGGACCTCATTACAAACTGAGTTGAATGTAAATGTAAAACAAAATATCATATTAAACATCATGCTTCGGTGACTTTTAATAAAGACCAAGCTAAAGACGTGGTTTAGATGACAGTATACACATACGCTGTTCAAATCCAACTGCATGATTTGTATAAGTCAATACAGACCATGCAGCATCCAACAGTCTCTAATCCTTGGATGCACGGAGCACCCGTAGCCATACTTGTCAACCCTCCCGATTTTCGCGGGAGACTCCCGATTTCACTGCCCTCTCCCGGTTTCCTCCCGGGGTCAGGACTGTTTCCACTCTGACTTTAATACAGCTACACCATTGTTTGGTTTCCATGGTAGCGCGTCTCTTTAGTAGCGCGCAACTGAAAGTCTGAGAGGGTGAGGAAGATAGTCACAGAAAACAGAACAAGAATCGACAACTCTACCCTCTGCTCACTCCTTTCCATATGCTCCATCAAGGATGGTGCTACAGGCCGTAAGGCAGTGCATTTACAACTACAATAAGCATGTTAATGTTAATCTAACAGCTCTGGTGATCCACTAGCACACCCCCCCACCCACGGTGGTTTTGAAATGCTCCCGATTTCTGAGGTCTCAAGGTTGGCAAGTATGCCCGTAGCGCAGAGATCATCATATCATTCTGTCTTGTATTACTTAACAAACAGCAAAACAACAACAAAAACGTGTCGTTCGCGGGCGCGAGCCAGCTCCCGTCGTTCACTTAAAAGACCGACGCATCACTAATTCAGAACAAAAAACACAGTTTAATGAGGAGTGTGAGTATTGGACACAGGGTTGTCACTGTAGTCAATTATCTGGCAGAGCAGGGACTTGCTTTTAGGGGTGACAGCCACAGATTTGGGGACACCAACAATGGCAACTATTTGGGTAGCATGGAGCTGATCAGTCAGTTTGATCCTTTTTCAGAAATACAGAAATGCCGGCAGAGGAAATCCGTCCTACCTCTCACTAAATGTGTGTGAGGAATTCATACAGCTGATGGGACAGAGATTGCTGGATGAAGTCATCAGCAGAGTCAAACTTACTAAGTATTTCTCTGTCAGTGTGGACTCCATGCCAGATATCACACATGTGGACCAGCAGACATTCATCCTACGTATCACCAGAGGGCTGTATAGACATGTTTGGATAGAATTTTGAAATCATTATTATTGCCTTTTACAAGACCAAACTATTTATCTAAAGTAGATACATTGATCATACATTTGCAATTGGCAAGCTTTTAATCTGTTGCCACAACATCAAAAAATATCCAAGGATAATGATGCAAGTATACCCAGTTACGGCTTTGCGGCAGAGGGGTGGAGAGGATGGTAAACCGTATTCAGCCATGGTACAAAGCAATCTTATAAATATGACAGGCCCTGCGTCGACGGGTCCACCTCTCCACATGTTTCTGGGGGTCTGGTTGACAGCAGCTGGACACGGGGACATCCAGCAGCTGGACACGGGGACATCCAGCAGCTGGACACGGGGACATCCAGCAGCTGGACACCCAGACGGCCTGAGACACAGAGCACGCAAACCCTCAGATAAGGCACAATGAGTGAAGTGTGTGTAGTTGAAGCATTTCCTCAAGTTGTAGCCTTGAATAAACAGTATTGTTATGGCACATAAAAAGAAAACTGAGTATGTCCTCCCGTTGGTGCCACAGAACACACACACGTTACAGCAATCTGTGAAATTCACCTTTCTGCCCGGTCAGAACCAAATGGAATAAAAAGGACAGAACAGATACAGTATTGGCAATTATTGTTTAATGCACTGTTGAAATGGCTGTTTGATAAGCGGGGGAGTTACAGTCTGTGTGTGTGTGTGTGTGTGTGTGTGTGTGTGTGTGTGTGTGTGTGTGTGTGTGTGTGTGTGTGTGTGTGTGTGTGTGTGTGTGTGTGTGTGTGTGTGTGTGTGTGTGTGTGTGTGTGTGTGTGTGTGTGTGTGTGTGTGTGTGTGTGTGTGTGTGTGTGTGTGTGTGTGTGTGTGTGTGTGTGTGTGTGTGTGTGTGTGGCTTGGCAAAATGGACTGAAATTGAACCTCTGTATTTTATGGCTAAATTACAATATAATAGGTACTATAATAGTAGGTATGTAGTATGTCTACCTCCGTTTCTCTCTTTCTCCCCCCACCTTCAGCACCCTCCCCTCTTGATTGTCCCACCCAACTTCTCTCCTTGTTGCCATGGTACCACACTTGCCTGTACCCTGGATGGTGACTATAAACATGTTTAGGATGATACTCCAATCCCTCCTTTTTTCATCCTCTCCTCCCCTCTCACACACTCATCCTTCCTGTCCTTTGTACTCCTTACTACACTTTATCCCTCCTTCCCCCCTCTGCCCTCTCCATCCTTCCTTTTATCCCTTTCTTCACTTTGATCACTTTCGATGAATCCTTTAATGACTCATGGCACTTTTTTCTATCCCACCTTCTTTTCTATCAATCCCTCTTCCTTATCTATCAAATCCCTCCTTTTGTTCCTCCATGACTCAAATGATCCCTAACCCTTATTTTACTCCTCTTTACTCAACCCTTCATCCCTCCTTCAGTCCCCCGTCACACCTTCTCTTACCCTCCCTTTATCCCTCCATCACTCCTTCTGCACCTCCCTTCCCTACTTTTTATTCCTCCTCAATCCCAGCCCTTACACCTCTCCTTTCATTTTCTCAGCCAAAGGATTTTATTATTTCTTAAATCAGACTTTAGTTCCACCTGGAGTAAATCCACAAGCTACCCTGCAGTCTACAAAGTCATTCAAACTAGCTGCACCTTCACCAGCTTTGAGAACACTTTCATGATCAATCATTATAAAACATATCATATATATTATTCTGAAATGAACCAATCTGCACAATCACTACTTTGACTTTTGGTACGTTAACTATATTTTCATGAGAATGCTTTTCTACTTTTACTTAAGTCACACTTTGAATGCAGGACTTTTACTGTAACAGAGTATTCCTACACTCTGGTACTTCTACCTTACTTAAGAACAATATACAGTATCTAAGTATCTCTTCCACCTCTGACTGCAGAACACAAGTGCAGCTCAACACACCAAACAGCAATATCTCTCTAAGACTAACTAATAACAATAAGTGTTGATAATGTATTATGTTGGATTACTAAATGAGTGAATAGAATATCCCTCCAGTGTACTGAAGAAGCATATCACAGTATTCAATATTTAGCTTATGTGCTGAGGCTGTTCCAAAAATACTGATCAAATAATTATCCTGTAAAACATTTCTGGTATATTTCCTATTTTTCTCTTTCATCTTCCATCCATTGCTTATCTTTTACTC